>JAOUQV010000018.1:8003340-8022214 GCA_028565295.1 Aspidoras spilotus | reverse complement strand
TGCTAACTGCATTTCATTGGCTCTGTACCTGTACTCTGCACAATGACAATAAAGTTGAATCTAATCTAATCTAATCTGCATGCTGCTTTTTGTCTTCAGTAGCGTTAAGGACAAACTTTGTAACCGTAGGCACGTCGAGAAAAAGAAAAGCTGTAAAGTGATGGTGACCATTTTGGAGGGAAACACATGGCCAGACTGGTTTACAACAGATTATCCAATACTTTGCATTCAAACTGTCCTTTTCCCTTCATTGCCTTGTCAATAGTGCCCTTGTTACTGTGCCATCTTGGAGGCATTCCTAATGTACTGTTCTGTTCTGTTAACACTACTGTTCAATTGTTACAGCTTAGTAGCATACAGTTCTGTGCAAAGACTTAGTTTCCCGGTTGTTTTTTTTTTTGCACAAATGTTGATACTATGCACAGATGTTCTCCGTGAAAAAGCATCCCAATCTCTAAGCTGTCTCAGCTAAATAAATATTTATCAAACAATATGATTTAAATAAACACAGAGGTGACAAAATATAGAAATGTAATAAATTACTACATTTAAAATAGACAAATGCTCCAACATGGTCAATAAAACAGTAAAGACACAACACAGAATTAAGGTGTGAGGACTGAAGTGGGCATGTCCTGTGCAATAATTTATAATACTTAGTGTACAACTTGCCATAGCGCTGCCATTATTTAGTTGTAGCGGAGTGACTGGGATTAAAATCCTCCCTGGGGTTACACTGGATCTGTGGTCTGTAATGTCTTTGTGTGTGTCCGACAGTGCTGGGGGGAGCATTTCAGGGGCATCGCCGCTCTAGATATGTTTGACCCTAATGACGCGTTGCTGAATCCCATATTTGAACGTAATTAGCTTGTGTTTAATACAGATTTGAAAATAGGTGCATTCATTTGCTGTGTTAATAGGTTCCCGTTTGCGTTTGTGCCGGTTTTGCGTATTTTAATGTTAAACTTTTTTTTTTCTTATTTGTCTGGTGCTGGTTTCTGAAGAAACTAACTGGACCATCAGATCGGAACCAACAGCCCTCTCCTCACCTGCCACATTCCTCACCTAATCCCCCACGTATCTTTGTCTTAGTCTATTGTGTTTTTCACCCTGCACTTTTGTCTGTGTACTATGGTATATAATCTTTTGTATTGTATATAATCACTTAGTATGGATTTAACCTTGTTCTCATTATAAAGAGTCTCTGAAGGCTGAAAGTGACATTTAGCAATAAACTATGTAAGAGAATATTTTATTTGATGGCATTCTTTGCATTTCTAAGAGATCAAGACTTTCTAAATTAATGTACAGTAATTAGCTTCTTTGTTGTTTTGAGGGCCTTGGAGATTCTGGCACAGTTCTTTGAGACTTTGTCTTATTTTATGTAGCAAAACCCAGCAGCCTTCAGTAGTTTTGTTTTTGTCTACAGAAGGTTCTTTTAAGCAATATATCGCTTTCTTTAATAACATACAAATATTTCTAAAATATGTTTAAACAGAACTATACATTAACCATGTTACAGACAAATGTCTGCGATAACTGACATTACAATTGTTACAACAAAGGACCAAATTATAAACCATCACATTTTTATTTTGCAGACTGTTATTATCCTGCCTTTTCCTCGTTATCAATTAAAAAAAAATTCAGAACATGCTTTAAATCTATATAAAATAATCCAATTTAGGAAAAAAAACAGCTAATTTTACAGTCTACGATCAGTATACCACCAAGTGTTGGATACGAGTCAAAGTTCACGCCAATAAAGTTTACGACCTCGACTAAGACCTATACCCCTGAGAAAAGTGCAAGAATCTAACAAATAGCCACTGTGATTATGCCTGTATGTATTACACAAATATATCACAGTCTTTTAAGTCCAAGGTGAAACTCAATCTCCTTCAGCCTGAGATCAAGGCTTTCACATTCCAGGATCTACAAGAGAAAAACCAGACCACCAACAGCATCACAGCCGCTCACAATACACTACCAGCAGTGCAAACCTGTCACACTAACATAACTCACCTTTTTTTTTTTGTTTTTTAATGACTACACATATAAAATGGCGTCTTAGAATGGCCTTGAATTTTTACTCCAACATACAAGTGTTATGACATTGCAGAGTTTATCCAAGATCACAACTCGGTGCATTTCAGTAATTTAAAAACTTGCATATGGCAATTTCTAGGAAATTTGAGCTGGTCATAAAATCCAAATATAACACCAAATAAGGTAAAATGTGGGACAGTGTGGAGAATGCAAATAAAATAAAATAAAACTGCAGTGTGGGTTGCATTTAGTTCGGCGACTTGTTCATTGTATACAATATAACCAGAGATATTCCAAGTTTTCTCCCCCTGGTCAACTTCATTTCATGTGCTTATAAACATCCCTTCCTACATTCCAAAAAAACGTCACAATGGGTGCAAATTATGTCCAACAATGAGGTTAGAAAGCTACAGAAATATCTGATTTACAACTGGTGATGTCAGCAGCTGATTTTAATCATGATTTGGTCCAAATAAAGCTCTGAGGAGCAAAGATGTCTAGAGGATCTCTAGTTAGTCAGATATGTGCATTCTGGCAGTAGAATGTATTTGAATTCAGCTTTAAAAATGTTTAATGCATCATTCATTTCCATAAATTACTGCTGCGTTCACACCTACACATTGTCCATCTGTCGATAAGCTTCATAATTATATTTCTGGTTTAACGTCATCCTCAGCGCCAGTGGCTATTCTAATGACAGGAACACAGTCACATTCTTACACAAGTCTCAAATCCAACGCAAAGTCACAATACACAAGCATCGTCTTTGGACTGTTGGAGGAAACCGGAGTACCCGGGGAAAATCCACGCCAACACAAAGAGAACATGCAAACTCCACACAGAAATTCCCAGATGGAGCCATCCGGGGATGGAACCTGGGTCCTCTTGCTGTGAGGCCACAGCACTATTCACCACGCCACCGTGCTGCCCCTTTTAAAAAATATATAAATAAGTAGATCATTTGCAAAGAATGATATGCCGTAAAAAAAAATGCGCTTTGATTTATACTTGACAGAAAGAACCATCTGGGCTATAAATACATTTAGGTCACAAAAGCCATATATGTATGTGTATATATACAAACGCATATATATATACACACACACACAAGCCATAACCACTTTAAGGCACTGAAATGATTAGTTTACAGAATAAGAACTATGTAAGAATCGGAATTAAATGAATATAAACGGTACACTCGGGGAATCGGTACGTGTATTAATGAAGGAAATAATGGCTCTTTGAAAGGAGCCGGGTCTAGTAGCTCCATTTGTCTCCTTGTTTTTAGGCAAGTGTTTGAGCCTAATAAGCTTGATTTAATTGTAAAGTTTAGTATTTTACAGGTACAACATCTATTGTATTTATTTTATTTTATGTATTTGTTTAATTATAAACTTTTAAAATGTTTAATAATTCTATAAAATGTGGAGTTACGGTATCTGCTTATTGCTTATAAAAGACATTTGAAATTGTCAGATTCTGCCAAAAAACTAATACTAATATTTTGGTTCAAGTACTTTCACTTTAAAAACAACTAAACTGTATTTTGATTAATATATTAGAATATTAACAATAAAAAAAACATGATTTCTGAACATTTATAACAACGGATGTGTCCGTTTTTGAAAATAAGCTCATCAGATAATTAGAAATATGTAAATCAGTGCTGTCCATTTCGGTATTCAGTAATACCGAGATTTCCGTCTGCGCCTCTTCAGCGTAGAATTGTTACCCAGCTCTTATTCTGGATGACATGATGCGGTTATGTGCCGAGGTTGGGTTGTGGTCATCCATAAGGATGGGGTTGAGAAAATACCTGTTTCTGAGGCACCGTAAAGAACAATCTAGTTATAGCCCAAAGTGACACTTTTATAACTCTACCTTGTCCCAGGTGAGCTTCATAGCACAAAGCATTAATTCCAGTCACATTTTATGATTTATTTTGAAAAAGGTCTTAAATTTAGTACTTGTTTACTAAAAATGCTAATCTAATGTCACTTTGATTACATTGATAAAACTTATATTTACAAGATAGTAGTTTAAATATCAGTCTGTATTTGTTTTGCTCTTGCAAAACTCTTTCAGTAGTGGTGCCCTTGTGCAGGTCATGACCCATTTCCCACAGGATTTAAAGGTCAGGTTCTTAACACTTAAACTGTCTCATAGTAAATGACTGTGTTCCTGAGGGCATCAAGTTGTTAAAGCCAGCAGTTGGCAGTCATTTTTATATATTTTTATTTTTAACAGCACCACACAAACCTACAGGAAGAACAAGCTAGAGCATATTCTAAAAAGGAACCATTAAATCGTTTAGATTATCCAGATTATATTACAGGGATTGTAATTCATGCAACACAGGGTAAGACCTTGCTGTAATATAAAATAGATACAAAGAACTGCCATAGATTTTTGGTACCAATTCCTATAGTCTGCACTCAGAAATCAAGGCCCGGGGGCTACTCACAATATAAAGCCAGTACTGTAAGCTTCTCTAGCAGAACACAGTGTACTGTGTGTCACTGCAAGTGGTTAAAAACTTCTCAGGATCGTATTCTACTCACAAAGTAAATAACAAATTATCGACATTATTTCGAATTTGCAAGCATGACAAGTTCAACAGTACCATTTATTTCACATGAAACTAATAGAGTCTTTGTCCAAATCCCAGAGAACTGGAAATTCAAATACACTGGAAGAACATGCATGTTTATGTCATTACTGATGAAGACCCAGCATGATATCAACAGACCGCTAGTAGGAATTTTCACCACTATGCCAGAAATCCAATCACCACTGCGGCACGAAAAAAGTAACAAGGACCCAGGACGCAAAATCCAACACATCCTTAAATGGAGCAGCATTCAACTTAATCGAAAGGAAAATTAATAGTTCAAGATGTTTTTTTTCCAGTTATCACATGTACATAGCTTTGAAAAGAGCAGTAATTAATGCAGATCATGTCTGTAGCACAGCAGTCCTCCTTGCCGTCCCATTAAAACTTGGCAAAGCTTTTCAACCTATCACCCTCTGAACACAGATCTGAAAAATCATGGAATCGAAAAAGAATGGGGGAGAAGGAAGATTAAAAAAACGTTAGACCTCTTGAAAGTCTTTTATATAGTCTTGAGAACACAAAGCCACGAAGGAGGGTGCCGCAGCTATTGATTCTGCTTTTTTAAAAAAGTGAGCCACGCTCTGAAATATAATCATGGGTCTAAGGTGAAAATAAATCTGGTGGACAGCTGCTACGTTTGCGCATCGTCCAGACGGCAAGCCAAAGTAACATATGTCTCCCTTGGAGCCTGGCAGCTGAAGTGTAAAGGCAACTGTGGACACAATGAGCAGGGAAGTGATTTGTAGGACTTCAAAATATTTTACAGTTGTCAAGTTGCCCAAAAACAAGCATTTATTTTTATTCATGTCAAAAATGTCAACTCGTAGCCCCCACCCCCCACCACCAGAAAAGCCACTTTATAGATCATTCTATTCTAGATGTAGCCCTTTCTTTGTTATAGCAATCTACCCTCGTAAAGACGACTTTGGGGGTGGAAATTTTAAGCTCATGAGCATTTGTGAGGTCAGAAACTGATGGCAGACATTTCTTACATCTACAAAAATAGTAGGTTTGAGGGAAATACTCGAGCAAGTTCTATCACTTTGCAAATTATATATATATATATATATATATATATATATATATATTAAATATCTTTGCGCTTTGTGCATAGGGCATCGTCATGTCAGAACAAGTCTCTGCACCTTTATATCAGTTAACTGGCAAAATATTCTTCATTCAACACTTAGCATTTAAATAATACAGATTTAAAACATCTATGATGCAAAGTTTTTTTTTTTGGGCAGTCGTAGGTTTGTGGTTAAGGAACCAGCCTTGTGACCAGAAGGTCTCTGGTTCGATTCCAAGTACCGACAAGTCATGGAAGAGGTGCCCTTGGGCCTAACCTCCAGTTGCTCCCTGGGTGCTGTGCTGGCTGCTCACTGCTCCGGGCACGTGTGCTCACTTCACCTGTGTGTGTGTGTGTGTATTTGTGTGTTCCACTGCACGGATGGGTTAAATGCAGAGGACCAATTCCGCTGTGTGCAAACATAGTGGCAAAAATGTATCACCATTACTTTTTGTACTGGAATATAAACAGCAACTTTACAGAGGAAGAATATAAACTCAGATCATTTCAAAAACTCCTATTTAATACACAAATTATTAAAGGTATTCAAAGTTAACTACTATTCGTAATAAAAATGACCTATGATTCAAGATTTTCTGAACATTTTCATACCTGGCACTTTGCTCTGTCCAATTAATGATTTGAACATCCTCACTACATTAATATTTAGCTAGCTTTTCTTTTTCATTTTAAGAGTGTGTGTTTTGACTGAGGTAGATTTACAACACAAGAGGAAAATGGGTTCTATGTACAAAGCTTCTATTTACAGGCTCCATGCAATCGATTACACTTCAAGGTATACTACATTTCAAAAAGTATTCACTCACCTGCCTTGACTCACATATGAGTGAATACATAGGGTTTAATACGACGTCTAGAACAGCTTCATCTCTCCTGGGACGGCTTTCCACAAGGTCTACGAGTGTGTTTTCAGGAATTTTGACCATTATTTCAGAAGCGCATTTGTGACGTAACACACTGATGTTGAACAAGAAGGCCTAGCTTTCAGTCTTCGCTTTAATTCATCCCAAAGATGATCCTTTGGGTTAAGGTCAGTCAAGTTCATCCACACCAGACTGTCATCCGTGTCTTTACGGACCTTGCTTTGTGCACTGGTGCACAGTCATGTTGGAAGAGGAAAGGGCCAGCTTCAAACTGTTGCCACAAAGTTGGTAGCATGAAATTGTCCAAAATGTCTTGGTATGCTAGAATCCATACACCATTAGAACACCTGATTCCAATAATTTATATAGGCGAGCAAATACTTTAGGGAATATAGTGCATGTAGTGTATTTCTTGGGTTCAGGTTGATTCATATTAGCAAAAGTTACATCATAACATGCTAAATCTCCCTGGAAAAGCAAAGACAAAAGGTCAATTAATGTTCACACCATACACCACAATGAGAAAAAGTGCTCTCTAGGCCTTTAACTGTGGTTGCTGCTTCCATATTAATATAACATTTGACTGCTTCTGTAAAAAAATCCTCTTTTTACAGTCTTTAATTGCGCAGTCTCTGGCAGATTCTTCAATAGAAAACCTGATATAGTCTACTATACTGTTTCATCATACCCACTTTAAAGTTTGATGTACTGTGTGTTCCAAGATGCTTTTCTGTTCATTAGAGCTGTAAAGAGTGCTTATTTGACTCACTATATCCTTGTTAGCTCTGTCTAGTCTGGCCATTCTCCTCCAATCTCTCTTATCAACAAGTCTCTCGGCTCGCAGGATGGATCTGAACCATTCTGTGTGAAATCTAGAGAAGGTTGTGTGTAAAATCCCCAAGAGATAAGCACTTTATAAAATATTCACACCATCCCATCTGCCACCAACAACTGTGCCACCGCTAAAGTCACAGAGATCACACTCTTTCTTATCGCAATGTTTTATGTGAACATGAAGCTCCTGACCTTGTATCTGCATAATTTTATTTGGATCTCTGCAATGTCACATGATTGGCTGCTAATCAATAAATAATTTAATAAATGAGTAATAATAAATGCAGTATATCAATAAAGTGTATAAGTGTACATTACATTAAAAAAGATGCATATTTATTGAAATAGTGACGTTTTCTATTAGGGTACATTTAATTAACAACTTTACAAGCTTACCTTGTAGATGTTCCCCAACATGGTATGCGATAGTAGAGGAATAAAGCACTTGTAGATATGAGGTCATTGGAAAATGATCAAGCCTGATGTGGTTAAAATCCTCTACATCATCTCTAACTGCACACCCAAGAGTTTCATGTCATGCTTATTACATGTTATTAGGAACAGTCATAGGCTCAGGTGCTTAGAAAGGCACCCATAAATAAAATTCATTAATCTTATGATTATGGAACCGACCTTCAACCAGAACTTTGGCAAGGCACCTAACCCCTAGTTACTCCCCAGGTGTTGTGGAGGCTGCTCACGTCTGGCCCGTGTGCTTAATTCACTAGCGTATATATATAGACCATTTTCAAAAGTATTCATACACCTGCCTTGATATGAGCTAATCCATAGGATTCAATATGACGTCGGTCCAGCCTTTGCAGCTAGAACAGCTTTAATTTTTTTTGGAAGGCTGTCCACAAGGTTTAGGAGTGTGTTTATAGGAATTTTTGGAAGGTCTGGCTCTCTGTCTCCACTCTAATTCATCTCAAAGATGTTAAAAAGATATCTGTTAAGATGTTAAGGTCAAGACTGTGCAGGCCAGTCAAATTCATACACACTAGACACTAGACATACTTGTTATCGATGTCTTCATGCACCTTGATTTGTGCACTGGTGTACAGTCATGTTGGAAGAGGAAAGGGCCAGGTACAAACTGTTCCCACAAAGTTGGGAGCATGGAATTTTCCAAAATGTCTTGGTATGCTGAAGCATTCATACACCTGTGGCCATGGAAGAGTTTGCATGAGTAAGAAAATATTTGTAAATATAGTGCATGTCTGTTTCACTGCATGGATGTGTTAAATGCAGAAGACTAATTCCGCCGTTTGCAGGAATAATGGCAAATAGATCACTTTCAATATTTTTTAAATGCATATGCATTTTGGTTCTGTATTGTACATTTTGTTTGCACTAAGGATTCACTAATGAAGACTAAAGATCATGTTTAACAACTCATTTTATCATTTATATTTATAAATAATTCCTGGCCAAGACTTCCATCAAGAAAAATGTTTATTAAGACAAACATATAAATCAATATCCATTAGCATTAACATATTCGGCCAAAATATCTTTTATAATGACCTATAAAATTATATTTAGTATTTTGAACACGCTCTTATTCGTAGCTATAATATTTCAGCTAGCTAGACTGTTGTTTGGAAATGACTACGTGCCCCTGTAAAAAAAATGTATAACAGGGACGCATTATGACTCATTTCGGCACAACAAGGTTAAATCTTATCTGAAGTCTACGCATAAATTCCCCTGTCTATGATTCATCACGTCTCCCAAGACCAGAAAGTTGCCGTGTTTAATAAATCTCACCGGCAAAAGCTGTTTCAATCTAACCTTGACACATTTCACTTGGTGCTATTTTAGGAGCTGGGCCAGAAGCTAGGACAGAAGTGACAGTGGGAGAACAATCCAATGAGAGAGAGAGAGAGAAGTAGGTGACACAGTTTAAAGAAATAATATGGAGTTCTGAGTGTAGTATGCGAGTTAGATCCATAAACAATAACAAAATTATATAATGACAGTCTAGAACTAGGTGGGGGGGGGGGTTAATTAGACTGAATCGAATTTAGATTGATTTTGGAATATCAATTTTTCCCCAAGAAGAATCCAGGTAGTCACCAGTGATCTAACCACATGATGTCCGGTGGACGGTCAGGCGAATGCTCGTTTATACACAAACGTCCAACATAACTAAAACTGCAACCCATCCCAACTAAAAGGACTAAGAGCTGGATAAAATTAGTGTGCAAGATCTGCCAATTGGAGGTAATTTTCTGCAAAAATACAACAAACCTTAAAAACTTCTTGACAAGGTATTACACTACGCTAACTTTAATATCTGACAACAAGCCGTCCAGGGCAAAACAGAAGAAATTAACGGACGTGCTAAATTACCAATCGATTCAGACACCTGGTCATTCAATGCTGTCGTACATGACGGTGACTTCTCACTACATCGACAACGAGTGGTGGCTCATCCCATGCGCTACAAACCTCCAAGGTTCTCATGAGCCACACCTCTAACAACATAGCTGATATGTATGGGCAAACAAAATGTTGGGGCATTTCAAAAACGTATGAGTGTAGGGTCACCCAGTGTCCGGCCACGTGATTTAGCCGATAGGCCAACTTGCAAATAGTGGAGCTTGGAGTCTGTACCCCAGTGTCTGCATGTTGTATTTAATCAAAAATATGAGCCAACGCATTATTAGCCAGGTGATCCCACCCTACTAATCTTTCAGTGTACGGCGAATAATTCATTAATTAATGGCTGCAAACAGCTAAATATGGCAGAATTCAGCTACACCCTCATGAAAAATGAAAGTCTCAATGAACATACATGTTATACCTACAGGAAATGATTTCACATCTACCACCTTCTTTAACCAATCAGTATGTGTTTACACACAATTTATGCTCCACAATGTTTCATTATTTATTTATGACTACCTATAATATGATGGGTAGCGTGAGAAGCCATGGCGAACAAGGCCCTTAAATAATGCCTAAGTGAATACCATGTCCCTCTGAGACACTGTTAGACACTTAGAATACACACCCAGCGCCAACAAGTCTCCGTGTTGCCCCCGAGCTTTCCCTCAGCCTCCACTGTTGCTTCCGAGAAACAGCCCAACATCATGGGAACTGAGCTTATTTGCATACCTGCAATGCTTCATGCATCTTTTACCCAATTAAGTCTCTTGCACTCTAGGAAAAATGGATGAATACGGAATACAATTTATGTGCTTACAAAAAAGGCAATGGTGCTCGTTTCTGGGTCTGTGCCACAATCCTACTTCTCCCCCACCCGACAACATCAATCCAAATCTGCCACACTGAGTGTCAGGTGAGGCCAGGCAGAAAACAGCTATCCCCGAAGAGTTAGTGATTCAAGACTGCAGACTCTTCTGGATCCCTGTAGACCGGGGAACATGCGTCTCCCGGAGAGTAGTCACATGTCAGGGTGGCGCCAGCCCATCTGCTATGTTCACCTGGCACCAAAGGTGTCAATACCACCATTTCCCCTAATACCACCAGCTTCCAAGTCTGAATCACTGGCTGAAACAGTGATCTAACTAGTTATTTAAAATGTATTATAGTAGTCGTCTATGAACCAGTGTGTAAATCACTGCTAGCACTTTTATGTGGTTTCACATAGTATGGCGCCTAGCACTAGGGGCACAATGCTTATAGGTTGTGGGATTTTCTTGGCATATTTATGCTTTGTAAAATACATCCCAGATCATTCATAAAATGACGTGTGTATATTATTTTATTATACACACACACACGCGTCGTCAAAAAGATCGATATCCATACTAAAAATTCTGAAACAGTACTGAACTATACTTGCTTCCCTCAGTATGGATTTTATTCATTCTTCAAATGCACTCATTCTAATCTGTCCAGGCTTCTAGAATACACAGAGCAGTTTGTACAATGTTATTAGAATCTAACATGAAAACACACTGTTCCAAGTCCATCTTGATAAACAGGGAAACAGCAGAAGCGCTGTGTGGCAATATTCACAAAGCAAAAGGACTTGAACAAGCCAGTGTGCCAGTGCAGCTTTTGATGCATTCCAATCCAAGTGCCCCAACATAGCTAACCCGGCCAACACCAGTAGACCCGGCATTTATATAAAAGTATACAGAGTGTGTGGTAATTGTTTCCATTTGAAGTATTACTGATTGCTATTAGAATCTGTGACTGTTCTGTATTATTGATTACAAAATAATGACTTCACTCCAATGTAAAGAGACCAATTTTTTTTATTCATATAAAACATTAAATAACGGTTAAATAACTCTATATCATAATTTCTTGTAGGAAAGTAAAGACTATTAAAAAGTAGACTACTATGTAACAGTATTACCCAACAGTGCACAATTTTAATAAAGCACAATGTGAATTTTATACAATTCTTAATTTCCAATACAAGTTATTTGCATCATATTGTTCATATTTAATATATTTTAAACTTTTTATAATTAAGTTCAAAATATGCAACGTAAATAAATAAAGTGTTCTTGCCTAAAAACTAAAAAAAAAAATACTGACATTTCGATACTATCAAATACCAAAGTATCGTATCAAAGTTGTATTTCCTAATATCGTGACGACACTAATAGATGCAGTCGCAAGACCGTTCACCCCATATCTGTAACCAAGACACAAAATGCAAAGCACACATGGCTGATAAGGCAGCCCTAAATAAGGCTTGCTGCCCTTACTACTAAAAGCTGGTCAAAACCCCAAACGTATGTTTACCGAAGTAAAAACACAACCACTTGTGCCCCCTAGTAACTCAGCTATTCCCTCTGCTGGTTTTTGTAGGCCTGCCTTAACCTTTTTTTGGTGACAAGGTGTCAACTATCTAAGGGGCTTCAGGGTGCCCCTGGATTTGCATCACCACATCTTTCACCCGTGTCTGGTTCCAACCCTTTTTATTCCTTTCCTGTTGACTCTGCTCAAGTCTCACAGATCACTACCACTGCCATGTTTCACAATCATGAAAACTCGCTGCAGTCACTCCCATTATCAAGAAGCCTGATCTTGACCTCACCCCAGACCAGTTTTAAACCTACCGATTATTTCCAAGATTGCAGAAATGTCTTTTACTATTCTAATCACCTGCTTGAATTTTTTTGTGGATTCCATCCATAATAAAATAGTACCTATTCTATTGGTCCCCGTCTACCATCCCCCCACTGAGACACTCCAGACCTACACAGAAGACCATTAATGTGTGACCCAGTGACAGGGACTATACTGCAGGACTGTTTCCAATGCACAGACTGGCAGGTCTTTAGGGATGCTGCTGTGCACGAGGAAGAGCTGAATCTGGAGGAGTAAACATCTGCCATCCTCGGATACATCAACAAGTGTGTTGATGATGTCACCACCACCAAGACACGGACGTGTTATCCAAACCATAAACCGAGGCTGAATGTAGAGGCAATTGTCTGCTGAAAATCAGGTATGCTACCCTTAGGTCTGGTGA
This sequence comes from Aspidoras spilotus, assembly GCA_028565295.1. Lineage (NCBI taxonomy): Eukaryota > Metazoa > Chordata > Actinopteri > Siluriformes > Callichthyidae > Aspidoras > Aspidoras spilotus. The sequence continues at coordinate 8,009,300 of JAOUQV010000018.1, read as the reverse complement.
CTCACAGCAACTCAGGGGGGGCTAGAACAGAGTTGATCACAGACACAGAGGGCCCAGGCTATATATGCAGACAAGACCCAGGCACATTTCTCCTCCAAGGATCCCTGGAGCATGTGGAAGGGGCATTAAGAGCATCACAGAATATAACATCAGGAATGCAAAATGCCCTAGAGACCCCTTTCAGCCTGATGCTCAAAAGCTTCTATGCCTGCTTCGAAGACCCCGACACCAGACTCACCCCACCACCTGGAGAAGACCCCCTCAGCATGACCTCTTAAAGTGAGGGGGATCCTTAATAGGATTAATCCCCACAAGGCTACAGGCCCTGACAACATTCTTGGGCAAGTGCTGAGGGACTGTGCATATCAGCTCTCTGATGTCCTGGCAGTTATAATCAACTCTCTTACCCAGGCAGATGTCTCTACCTGCCTGAAGACCGCCATCATCCCAGTCCCCAAAAGCTCTACAGTGTCAGGTTTGAATGACTATCAGCCAGTAGCCCTGATCGTCACAAAAGGAGGCCATCTCCTCTGTGATCCATACTGCCCTCTCCAAACTGGAACATAAGGGCACCTACGTCCGTATGCTCTTTGGGGACTTTACATCTGCTTGCAACACCATGATTCCACAGACTCTGGTTTACAAACTTCATACACCGGTACCAAGTTCATCAATCTGCAATTAAGTCCTGGACGTCTTGACTAACAGGCCAGTCTGTTAGGATCCACAACATCTCTTCCTCCACTACTGGCTCCGCTCAGTGCTGAGCCCCCTCCTGTTTACATTTCAAATATGACTGCTTAGCTATCCATCCGAGTTGTCATATTGTGAAGTTTGCAGACAACACAGCTGTTGTTGGATGCATCAATAACAGTGATGAGACTGGATATAGACAGGAGGTGGAACATCTGGAGAGTTGATGCAGGAAAAATAACATCTGCATCAACATGAATAAGACAAAAATGATTGTGGATTTTATTCAAGGCAGACACACCCCGTCTCTCATCACCCTGTACATCGAAGATTCTGCAGTGGAAGTAGCGAGCAGTTACAGGTACTTGGACGTACACTCGAGTAACAACCTTACTTGGACCGTTCTGGACTCAGGGGCTCAATTCTCACTTCCTTATACAGATGCGTGTTGGAGAGCGTTCTGTGTTCCAACACCATAGTGTAGCACAGAAGCTGCACTGCTGTAGAGAGGATAGCTTTGCAGAGGGTGATGAAGGCAGCACAGAAGACTGTGGCAGTTAGCCTCACCACCACTACAGACATTTACACCTCCAGTTGCAGGAAGAGGGCCAACAGCATCAGGAAGGACCCCACTCATACAGCACACACACTTTGTTCCGCTTGCCCCAGGCAGGAGGCTGCGGAGCTTAAAGTGTAAAACAAGGCTAAGGAACAGCTTCATCCCTGAACTATTAATCTCACACTAGACGATCATACAGAATCATTTCACTGCACATTGACATTCATGCCACTATTCATGCTGCTCCTATTAAAATCTATTTGAACTGCAGCATTGAAAAACCAGTGCCATTACTATATTATGTTGCACATATCACTTATTGTTGTTGAGATCCATGCTCTTATGTGCACCTACGTTTCAGTGTATGTATATATATATATATATATATATATTCATTCTCTTTTTTTTTTAAATACTGTTTATTTATAATCTATATTTACTGCTTCTCTTGGGTGTAAACCAATACCTTGGGTACTCAATTTTGTTCCACCTCATGTACCACGTGTGATGCGAGTGACAAAGTCTCCTTGAATATCATAGTACAAAGACTGCACTGCGTTATAAATGACCTTCAGTTTGCTGACAAAGTTCTGGTCTCCATTTTATTACTACTCGACCTCACTGCTGCATTTGATGCAATAAATCAACATTCTTCTGTCCAGGCTGTCCAATATTGTTCATTCGGGCCTAGCGCCAACATGATGTAAATCATACCTCTCTGACAGGCAGCATTTTGTCTAGCAAGGGTGCCACATCTTAGAAAACAGATCCATACGGCAGGGTGTGCCTCAGGACTCGGTCCTTGGACAACTGATAAAATTCCACTTTTACGCAGACGACACGCGGATATATTCAGCCTTAGGCCCTCTGATCCCTTTCTTACTCTTGCTTTCACCCAGTGTGTTCAAGATCTCGTCTTATAGCTGCGGGAAAATTATATTTAATTAAACACATAATACAGAACTTCTACCCAAGCTGCACTGTCCTCTTTTTCTTGTCCCGTTCTTCTCATTGAGAACACCCCTGTTTTTTCCTGCAGCTACTGCCCGGAATCTTGGTGTTATATATATATATATTTGACCCATCTTTTAAGCGCTACATACACGCCATCACAAAGTCTGCTTACATATTTCAACCTACATAACATTTCTCGTCTTCGCCCCATGATTTCACCTCAGACAGCAGAAGTTTTTGGTCCTTGCTTTTGGACTATTGCAATTCTCTGCTCTGCAGCCTTTCTAAAGAGACAAAACATCCGTTACAAATGATTTAAATACTTCAGCTAGAATTCTCACATCCACTACACACAAACACAACCACATCACCCCGGTTCTGAAAAAACTCCCCTGGCTCCCTGTGCACAAGCACATCCAATATAAAACTCTCCCCCACCTGCTGAGCCCCTACACTCACTCAGGTCCTCCGATGCTGGCCTGCTGGTCACACCTAGATTTAAGCTATGCTCCTTGGGTGGCAGATCATTAATGTGGCAGCCCCCACTCTATGGAACTCTTTCCCATCTTCTCTTTGCGCAGTCTCTTCACTTCCACTATTAAACGGCTATTAAAAACTTTTTTACCTTACTAAATTATATGTGTTTGATGTAAAACATCCTTGGGTATCTTGAAGGGTGCTATATAAATTGAATGTATTATTATTATAATACTACTACTTGTTCTTGTATGGCATCGTATAATACATCGTTACATCCCCCAAGTACGAAATGAACATTAGTGATTTTCATGAAGTCAGATTAGTGGATGCAGATCACCAGTAACAGTCAGATTAGTGGATGCAGATCACCAGTAACAGTCAGATTAGTGGATGCAGATCACCAGTAACAGTCAGCTCTTTCTTCTCCCAAGCAGCTAACTGCATTATAGTTCATATTTAGACCAGTGCTTGTTCTTTGCCACCTAACTGGTTGAAAGTGTTTCATAAAAATCTTTCCCCACACTCTAAAAAAAAAAATAAAACACTATAAATACATTGCATTTTATAAACTTGCTGTAAAAAGGGGTCACGCCCTCATTTCCATACAACACAAGCATACAGAGATGCTCAGATAATGAAGCATATTATTAGTTGCCATCAAACCCCGTTTTCTGTTCCCCTGCCAGCCACCATACGGATGTCAGGAACAAAAGAGAGGGTCAATGATAAATGAGGCAGCATGTTTTCCATATTATTGTCCAGTCTGACCTCTGGTAGTCCATTATCGGTCAGTCGGGCTCCTAACAGATTTGTGCCTTTTATTGACAGAAAATACACGGTCCATCATGAGTAACAGTGTGAGTGTTGCATGAGTGCTCCTTCATTGTTGCAAAAAATAAATAAATAAATAAAAAATCCAGCCGCATTCATTTGTTAATGTTACGAAATCCAGAGTAATGACCACAGAGTTTGGCAGAAAACAACGCACAGTATAGGTTACGCCAATGACGATTATGAAATTCTTAACATATAATCTCGCAGCTTTTCAAACCCAGAGGAAAGTAATTACATTTCATTTAAAGCAAAGAGACTTTCTAGTGTCAGAATTGCGACGTGACGACTCAAACAGCTGCAGCCAAATAGCAGTCTCTATCCATCTCGTTCTGTCTCTACTCTGGACACTCTCCTTTCATCCTTCTGTCCTTTCATTACAAAGCAATGCACAGCTGTCACTCTGTTGCCCAGAAACACAATAACCACACATACACGCACCAACTCCCTGTCTGGCTCAGGACGGCTGTTACTAAGTCAGATTGGTAAAAAAAAAAGGAGCTTTGGTGAAGGTGAGAAAAAAAAAAAAAAAAAACCCAGTACCTCAAGGATTTAATTGCAAAAACTGACAAATGCCATTTTTTTTACAAATTGATCGGAGTGTCGTGATTGCGCTAAATATTAGCACCATTATTTAGTCCGATATCACCCAAATGAAGTCTGGTCTCTCAAGGTTTCTTTCTCTCATGATCTGAGGGTGATCCGTGTTGCCTTGTTCATGAGGGATAGAAAGTGATAAACCTATATAAACGTCAGAATTATAATCATATATTTAATTTCTTAAATCTATGCTTATATACACTGCTTTGAGGCAGTGTTTATTAAATTAAATATACTACTGAATAAATATTCACAAGAACAAAGTTCACCGATGCAGTTCTACCTTTAACATAGAAGCATATTATATTACTTTTATTCTTTACACTTAAATCAACTGCTTTTTCTTTTTACTTCCGGTAATTTTGGCATATGATCACTCTTGAACGCCTCCTTATTAGGTGGATACAACACAATCGACTCATAAGATGCTGAACTGTCCACCTCTTTACCAGCTATGGGTAAAGTTGTGGTGCCAGGGTTCAGCAGCAGCATCACTTGTAGGCTGTCTGCATACCATGTTATCACTGCATGTATTTATTGTTTGTAGTGTCCTGTATGTATTGTTTGTACTGTGTGTGTTTACTGTTTGCACTAGTGCACTTTAATGTCGTGTGTAGCACCTTGGTCTGGAGGAACATTGTTTGGTTTCACTGTGTACTGTAACACTGTATGTGTCTGAAATTACAATAAAACTGATTGAGACATGGCATACCAAGAGTGATCCATCAACAGTTATGTACCAGAAAGTCTCACAGCTGTTGGCGCACTGGAAAAGCTGCTGCAGCTGAAACGGGTCGACTTGTACATATAGCATCTTGCCACCTTGTGGAATCTTTTCACCAACATCCATGTGCTGTGATTGATCAAAAAAAAAAAAGGGGGACCAATCCGATATTCTCGCTCGTAGTTCTGTTATTGTTCAGTGTATAATTACAGACCGACGTCATCGAATAGCAAATTATTAACAACCCTCAGCATGCGAGTCATTTTGTGCGACTTATGTTCCAAAGCGGCACAGCCTGAAATGTTCAGACTGAGTCATAATAGAATTGTCTGTACAATGTGGCATATTGCTTGCCTCAAATCATTCTAGTCACAGTAAACTGTGACAAACCAATGACATTTGGCTTACAATACAGAATATTGCCTTCACACACCTTAAACAAAAACATTTAATAATTCATAAACTGATCCATAAGACGCCACAGAAGCTTCGACTCATGAATGATTAATGAATAAAAGCTTAAACTATTGTGAATTGATTTATCAGGTAAAGAATCCGCAATAAGCCTTGGCACACACTACATAATTCCATATAAAGACTGAAATAGCACTGCATAATTATTTTATAACACTATGTAATATTTCATGATGTTTATATGTAATTATATTTTCTGACAGTGTAAAGTGGGGGGGTCTTGTCAAAAGCAAAAAAAAAATAAAAACTAATGGAAAATTATTATAACCTAAAATGAGCATTCACTGGATTTGGATATTCTAAACAAAAGCTCATGTACACTTATGATTCGTTACAGCACAAAGACATGTCCACTGATGTCCGTCACAGAAGCTTCACCCGTTTTCTTTCCTTCTGTTTGTTCCATCACCTTCCAGGTGTTCTTAATCTAGTGATCATGCAGTACATGAAAATAATCATATTTCACGTGAATGACTTTTGCTCCCATACAAAATATTGTGCACACTGAAATTAAATCTTTAACTGCACTGTATAAGAGCATAGCATCAAACTATTGATCATACACTTATTCTTTCGGCCTCTCCCTTTTATCAGGGGTCGCCACAGCGTGTCAACCTTTTCCACCTCACTCTGTCCTCTGCATCT
>JAOUQV010000018.1:7776311-7786702 GCA_028565295.1 Aspidoras spilotus | reverse complement strand
ATGTATTATTATTATTATTATTATTATTATTTTTATCATTATTATAAGTAGCCGAAACAATAGTTCTCAGTGTAGTTATTATTATTATTATTATTTTTATTATTTTTATCATTATTATAAGTAGCAGAAACAATAGTTCTCAGTGTACAAACCTGATTTAAAAAGTTGGGACAAACTACAAATTGTAAATAAAAACAGAATACAATGATATGGAGGTTTTAAATTTCCATATTTCATTCAGAATAGAACATCGATGACATATCACATGTTTAAACTGAGAAAATGTATCAGTTAAAGAGAAAAATGAGGTGATTTTAAATTTCGTGACAACACATTTTAAAAAAAGTTGGCACAAGGCCATGTTTACTCATGTGAGACATCCTCGTTTCTCTTTGTAACAGTCTGTAAACGTCTGTAGACCGAGGAGACAAGTTACTTAAGTTAAGGGGTACGAATGCTAACCCATTCTTTGTCTAATGTAGGATTCTAGTTGCTTAACTGTATTAGGACTTTTTTGTTGTATCTTCCATTTCATATTGCGCCAAATGTTTTCTATCTGGACTGCAGGCTGGCCAGTTCAGTACCCAGATACTTCTACGCAGTCATGATGCTGTAATTGATGCAGTATGTGGTTTGGCATTGTCATGTTAGAAAATGCAAGGTTTTCCCTGTAAGAGACGTTTTTTGAATGGGAGCATATGTTGCTCTAGAACCTGGATATACCTTTCAGCATTGATGGTTTCCTTCCAGATTTGTAAGCTTCCCATGCCACACACACTAATGCAACTCCATACCATCAGAGATGCAAGCTTCTGAACTGAGCACTGATCGTCTTGGATCAACTTGGGTCGTCCTTCTCCTCTTTAGTCTGAATGACCTTGGCCCAGATGTGTTCACAGATAATGTTGTCTGGAAATATTTCTGAGCCCATTTTGTGATTTCCAACACAGAAGCATGCCTGTATGTGATGCAGTGGCGTCTAAGGGCCCAAATATCACAGGCACCCAGTTTGGTTTTTCGGCTCTGACATTACACAGAGATTCTTTCAGATTTTCTGAATCTTTTGATGATAGTATGCACTGTAGATGATTATATGTTCACAGTCGTGCATTTATACACTGTCCAACGCCTTTCTGATATCACTCGAGTATTTGTCACCACAGAATTAGGGGGATTGGCGATCTTCTTACCATCTTTACCTCTTTACTCCAATATGCTCTTTTTACAACCAGCCATGTTAATTGCCAATTGGTCCTCCAGCTGTTTTTTGAGCTGTGTTGCTGTCCAAATTTAATTCCAAATAAAATTTCAAAATGTCTCACTTTTGATAACTGATAACTTTTGATATGTTGTCTATGTTCTATTGTGAATACAATATCAGTCTTTTGGGATTTGTATATTATTGAATTCTGTTTTTATTTACAGTTTGTACTTTGTCCCAACTTTTTTTGGATTCTGGTTTGTAGTTATTATTATTAATAAACATTTTTAGTAATACTAATATTACTACTGTTACTAGAAATAGACATTCTCAGTGTAGTATAATTATTTGTATTATTATCATAAGTAATAGTAACATTAGTTCCCAGTGTAGTTATGAGTATTAATATAACTATAAGTAAAATTAATTTTACTAGTGTTACTTGAAATTGTAGTTAGTGGAGTCGTTGTTACTGTTAGTAATATTAAAATTATTAGTGTTAGTTGAACCAGTAATTCCTATTATTATTATTATTATTAATAATAATAATAATAATAATATTGTTAGTAGTTACAGTAGTTATTGGTGTTGTTGTTTCTATTATTAATACTATTGAAGAGAAACTGGGTGTAGATGACATTACTGGTCATAGAGGATTGTGGATAATGGAGTCTGAGATAGCTTTGAGAAGGTATTAAATAGTTCATACCAGGATATAATTACATTTATATAATTGCAGTAAATATGTAAATAGTTGTGGATTTAATGGATAATCATGATCATTGATAATGTTTGTCTTAAGGAATGTAACAGATGAGTACACTGCAGCTAAATGAAGGCACAGTGTGTGTATTATCCACTTTGCGAATCAAGCACACACAGTCATGTAGACATGCTCGGGGAAATGGTTCCGGTTTTGTTTTCCTGAGTAAAACATCTTACTTTTTAGTTTAAACTTACATTTAATTCGTCATACGGCTGAGTGGCTGAGGGTTAAGGGTTTTGCTCAAGGATCCAACTTGGCAGCTTGGCAGTGATGAGATTTGATAGTCCGGTAAATAATCCAACATCTGAACCAAAGTAATTTGTAAGTTGACTTTAATGGAAAAATCTATCTTGGGGGACAAAAACAGTCAGTCATTATGAGGTGGCTTCTTTTTATCTGGGTGCTCCGATTTCCTCATGTTAGACTATTTAGTGTCTCTAAAGTGGCCCTTACTATGTGACTTTGTGTGAGTCCTATGATGGAGTACCAAGAGCTCTTTGTGCCTTAAGTACATAATTAACACAAAGGAGACAATCATCTTAGCATCAAAGTGGTTTGACTGTCTTCAAACACTGACTAAAGCTGGTCAAACAATTTGTAATTTTAGCCCATCTTTAAGTACTATTCAGTCAGAGACGATTAAACTTGGAATCGAACAGGGGACCTTCTTGTTGCAAGACTGGTTCCTTAAAGAAAGTGAAAGTAATACATATTTGCCACTATGTTTGCACACAGCGGAATTGGTCCTCTGCATTTAACCCATCCATGCAGTGAAACACACACATAAACACACACACGAAGTGAGCACACATGCCCGGAGCAGTGAGCAGCCAGCACAGTGCCCAGGGAGCAACTGGGGGTTAGGTGCCTTTCCCAAGGGCACTTCAGCCTTGACTTGTCAGTACTTGGAATCAAACCAGGGACCTTTCTGTCGCAAGGCTGGTTCCTTAACCACAAGCCTACAACTGCTCCACAGGTTTTAAACAGTTTAGAGGTTTTTGGTGATAGAAATTGTTTTGCCTGCAATCGTATCGGTATCATATGGGTTCTTTAGCTGGCACTATGCTAGATTATGGTACCTTAAATTTAGGCTGATAAGCACAAACTTTGGCATTCCAAATAATAACAAATAATAATTTATACTTTATTGATCCCCGTAGGTAAGTTCTTACCTTTTACCCATCTGGGGGAACTTAGAACACCCGGAGCAGTGTGCTACTCCCTTATTGAGGCACACAGGAGCTATTTGGTCTTCGATGCGCTGTTCAATGGCACCTCAGTCATGACTTGCCTTATGTAGGGTGTGGGGTTAATGACTAAAGCTATTCTGTATAAGTGATTCTACTCAGTGCCATAAATATAAATGTAAATATAAGATTAAAGCTTTGGAACTTGATCTGCCTGAATGTAAGATGGCAAGGCAGGAATGAGACATGCTAAATTACTAACTCTTTTCAAGTATAGATAACATAAATCGAATCCCTTTGGGGCCAATATCGCTATCATCAGATAGTCAGAGTGCTTTATTGGAATGTAAGGAAATGCAAATAGCCCAAAAGATTCATAAATGAATAATAAACTCAGTGCAAAATGATTTTGTTGAGCAACACGACAAGCTAATATACTCGTACGTGGAAACCCAGAGTCTGTATGTGGAAGCATTCAGTATGCTGCTAATTAGTGCATTGAAACAGTTGGTAGTGACTTGTTTTTTTTTGGGTGCTGACACAGGACCTCGCCTTATCTAAGCAATTAGCATCTTCATTCGTATCCAGCTCCAGCGCCTCAGGCTTCTCTACTTCTGGAGACATTCGTACCTCTGCCTAACAAGCAATTAAGCTTCTGAAGGCGACTCGTAGCCAGTGTACGCTTCAGAAATTGCATTGAGGAAGTCTTGTCCGTTTTCAGTTTGATGGTAATGCTTCCCATGTCCCATCTGTGGGTAATAGAAACGTTCAGTGAATCTGCGTGGAGTGCTAGTGAAGGGCCTCTTTTACAAACACATGAGAATTGTGTAGCGGGTAAAAGGGCTATTCAAATGGGAGCTAGCAGTCACAAATGGGAATGCATATAACGGCAGTGAGTACTGTGTGTGCGTGTTTGTATGTGTGTGTGTGTGCAAAAATACTGTGTGTGGGAAGTATAGTAGATGCTCTGTGTTTGCACATACATTTACATTTAGTCATTTGGCAGACGCTTTTATCCCAAGTGAGAGAAATTAATGTCCTAAAGATCAGGAGTAGCAAGCTGGCTGTAGTATAAAATATACTTATCTTACACCAATCTGTTGATGATTATTTTTAATAAAGGAGACAGAAGAACACGAGATGAAACTGAAAAAGCAAAGAAAGGACAGGGGAAACAGATTAGAGTAAGTGGCTGTGCAGGATGGGACTCTTCAAGAGTTTCCTGTAAGTGTAGAGAGATTCATAATTATGGACGCTGCAAGAAAGATCATTCCACCATATAGCCGTGATGAAGGATATTGAGAGTGACTTGGCACCCTGGTGTGGTGGGAGGACCAGACGGTAGTGTTGGGACGAACAATACTGGTGCAATACTGGAACAATACTTATAAGGAAACAAACTGTTTCGGTATGTTGCGGATTTGTTGAATAGAGTTTTGCTGGTACTGTTTGATTTTGGGTAGGGAATTTCTTTCTCTTTATTTAACCCATCCAGGGCTGAACACCTGGAGCAGTGTGCTGCCCCCACTGAGGCGCACGAGGAGCAGTTGGGGATTGGGTGCCTTGCTCAACGACACTTCAGCCATGACTTGTCTAGAGTAGGGTTTGAGCCAGCGATCTCTTGGTCCCAGCCCTTTACCCTATCCATTAAGCCATGGCTGACCCCAAACTTTTTTATTAGACAGGTTTGCTGTATTTTACAGTGAGACACAAAGAAGGTTTTAAGCAAATCTTAAACTCCTCTCATGAACAACTTAACTTAAAGCAAACAAATTCAGCAAATAAAATAATAAAAGAATGAGATCATATTGTAAGTAATGTAATAAGTAAGCGGATGCTGATAAAATATTTCACAGGTTGATGTGTTTGCAGGATGCCTTTTTTTAGGGTTGCCATTGTCCCAGGTTTTCCGGTACTGTCCCGGTTTTTAAGAGTGTGCTTAGGAAAATGTACTCTACCCAAAATGTCCCGGTTTTAAATATAATCCCTCAGACGCCCTTCAGAGTGATCAATTGTAAGGGTTTTCATTGTGGAATATGGAAGTCCAGCGGTCAGAGAATTGCAATAGTCCAACCTAGAGATTACTATAACTTGTTCTGACAGGTCTGTAGCCTGTTTCTGTTTTATCAGAAATGGTCTGATTTTCTTAATGTTGAAGTGATTTAATTTACAGCAACGGGAAGTTTTGGAGATACACTATATTGCCAAAAGTATTTGCTCACCTGCCTTGACTCACGTATTTAGCTGCTCGACCATGAAAACCCATTCCATGAAGCTCTCTGCACACTGTTCCTGAGCTAATCTAAAGGCCACATGAGGTTCTTTACTGGTCTGTAGTAATTGACTCTGCAGAAAGTTGCCAACCTGTTCTCACTATATGCTTCAGTATCCGCGGACCCCACTGCGTTAGTTTACTCGGACAACCACTTCATGGCTGAGTTGCTGTTGTTCCTAAACACGTCCAATAACACAGTTATAATACAGGTGACAGTTGACTGTGGAATATTTATGAGCAAGTAGGAAATTTCACGACTGGATTTGTTACACAGGTGGCGTCCTATCACATCACTGAGCTCCTGAGAGTGACCCATTCTTTCACATGCATGTAAAAAACAGTTTGCATAACCAGGTGCTTGATTTTATACACCTGTGGTCATGGAATTGCTTGATACTCCTGATTCTGAGAATTTGGATGGGTGAGCAAATACTTTTGAGCTGCTTGTCAGTTCTGGCAGAACTGCTCGGAAAAATATTGGAGCAGCCAATTTGGATGGTCAGGTCGTGATGAACTGAAGCTTTAGATGGAATGTTCAGGGGTTCAGTTTTAGTTTTTTAGATAAAATCTGAGGTGTTCCTCTAGCTTGAGATATTGGTGAGCCGGCAGACAATAGTCCGGAGGTACGGACTAATACCTGTGTGTCTTCAGCATAGTAATGGTAAGAGAAGCCATGTTCTTGTTGTTGCATGTATCTGATTTTTTGTGCTTTGGGAAAATTCTGGACATTGTGTTGGCAGAGTGTAGCACAATTCTCACAATGGTGTCTTTTTTCTTTGTCCATACTGGCACATTAATTTATGCAGTAAGACACTGTATAGTACATTTACAATATACACTATACTTCTCTCATTTAAAATTATGGTTATAGTTACTATAGTAACAGCTCTAATACGTGTATGGCACACACACACACAGAATAATAATAAACAGATTCGATATAAGACTTTATTTTATAAATATGAAATGGAGAGTATGTGTTGATGCCTAAGAGTCACCAAGTTGCTCAGCATGGGAAAGGTCAAACTTTGAATGAGAAACAAAGAGAGAGAGAGAGAAAGAGAGATAAAGTAGAAAGTGGCGGGTTGCTTAGCCTTTTAATGCAGACATGATGTAGGTGCAGCCCGGATAGTTCAGTTTATATTTCACAGTGCTAGAAAATGCCAGGGTCTGCAACAGCTGACAGGAGATTGGGATTGTCAGTCAGTTTATTCCTATGTCACAAAGCAAATCTGAGCAGCCAAGCATCATAAAGACTATTGAAGACTAAATGGAGATGAAGGGTGTGTCTCGAAACCTAGTGAGCTGCCAGGTAGGCTTAGTGTCTACACGGGTGCATAAAGAATATGCAGCTGTGGTTGGTGTTTTCTATTGGTTTTATAGGTTGAAGTTGGGGAATTGCAAGTGTGTCCAAACAAGGACAGAATAACAAGTCTGAGCCTGTGTGTTGTATACACTCTAATTTCCAAAAGTATTTGCTCACCTGCCTTGATTCACCTATGAGCTAATCCATAGGTTTTAATATGATGTCACTCCACCCTTTGCAGCTAGAACAGCTTTAACTCTTCTGGGAAGGCTGTCCACAAGGTTTAGGGGCGTGTTTATGGGAAATTTTGAGCCTTTTTCCAGAAGCACATTTGTGAGGTCACGCACTGATGTTGTATGAGAAGGCCAGGCTCTCAGCCTCCGGTTTATTTCATCCCAAATATGATTTATCGGGTTAAGGTCAGGACTCTGTGCAGGCCAGTCAAGTTCATCCACACCAGACTCTGTCATCCATGTCTTTATGGACATTGCTTTGTGCACTGGTCAGCTGAAAACTGTTCACACAAAGTTTAGAGCATGGAATTGTCCAAAATGTCTTGGTATTCTGACGCATTCATACAACTGTTGCCCCGAAGTGATTAAAACACCTGATTTTGATAATTTGGATGTGTGAGCAAATACTTTTGAAATATAGTGTATATGATGTGATTATACATTTTGTGCCGAGCCATCTTAGTGTGAATATGTGTGTTCTAATCGATCGGTGTGTAGCTGATTTTAATAGGATGTGGCCTGAAAGCAAAGCGGCACTACAGATCAACTCCCTGCTCTTTTCAATCAAGGCATGGAGACACAAGATCACAGATTAAGGTGCTACCTAGCACTCCATTTCAGCCTGTTCTGTTTTTTCCCATTTCATCAGATCGCAAACTGAGCATCGGTGTGCCACGACATGCTGCTGCCTATTGCCTGGGATTTTTAATCACCGCCGCTGACCTTAGTCATCAATAATATATTAAAAAGGAGCTTTGTAGCGCCATAGCTCAGTTGTACATCCAGCATATAGTTGCTTGCTTGCTCTTTCTCTCTCACTTTGTCTCACTCTCTTTCTCTTTCTTTCATGTTGTCTGTAGAGACCATCACCCACCGTATTGCTTGACCTCCCCTTAGCATGCACTTTTGCGTCGCTGCGACAACAGGCCCTGCTTACCTAAGTAGCTTGGTTAATAATGATTCCCTCAAACCTCTTTCCACCAACTGAAGAGCTTCATTAATTTACAGTGTGCTAGTGGGTTGAAAGCAAGATACGGACAGCATTAGTGAGTGTATACCTCATTTAAATCTTAAGATTCCATTAAAACAAAAAAAGAACAAAATGCATAAAACAGTTTCGTAGTCGGCTCATGGACTTGGAAGCTCGAGGCTGCTTTGCGTGTGGGTGTGTGTTTGTGTGCCCAGGTTTGGCGGGAGATATTGTCGTGAGAGCAATTGAGAGACAAATGGAGAAGTGCTAAGGGGCTCTGCTGCAGTCCCGCGGAACCACACGCCATGCCTGTCGTGTTGGAAAGTCAAACCTGAGGCGTCGTTAATAGATCCCCAATGATCCTCTCTGTAAATTATTGTGTTAAGAACAAAACCCAGAACGGTTAAAGAGTCTAAAAGTAATGCGCCGCTGTCTTTCCACAGAGAATCCTGCAGCATTTCCTCACAATGTATTTCCGTTCTCTTTTTTGCTCTGTCTTTGTGCCACAGTTATTACCATGAATTATGCTTGTGGCTTTTAACAGGTTTTCGGTGGACAGCTCAACATGAGTACTTACCCCAAGAGCTCGGGGTGAATGCCCAAGTGCTTGACCTTGCTGGAAATATGATGAAATATGAAAGCGAACAAGTTCATAAAGTATGCCGGGTTAGCGGGTTGAGCAGGAGCTGTACGGTATGGCTGGAATATGATTTAATCTCAATCCAGGCATTTACCGATCCATGCATTAACTGATATATGGGTTATATATCTGCTAATGCAAATGATTTTTCCATTCGTTACCTTAAGCTTAATCCACACCGGGTTTCCAGTATGCTTTCACACAGCGGAATTGGTCCTGGCAATTAAGCTAGCGTACATGTCTTTGGAATACGGTTGGAAACCGGGGTGCCCAGAGAAATCATGGAAAGCCCACGAAGACACGAAGAACATAGAAACTCCACAGAGGGATCGAACCCGGGTCCTTATTGCTTTGAGATGACAGCACTACCCATTGCGTCACCGTAAATCATCAGCGCTGTTCAAATTCCAAATAGGGGAAATGAGAACACAGCCGATATCAGGGCTTGCACACGATGCCTGAAGTGTTTTTTTTTTTGCATCTTGAATGCAGCCAAGCGTTTTTTTGCATTTAGAAATGTAAATAAATGAGTTAACTGGTGAAAATGGTGCTTATTGCTGGAGAGGTGCTTTAAAAAGTAATTCACTATACAGTATAACATGTCATCTTGGAGTATGTGTAGTCTGTTAGGTATTAATTATCTCCTACTGCTACTGAACAGCACTGAGACCCACATATATCTAGCATTCCAATATGACACCAATGTGCTAGATTGTATGATTAAGATGGGCATTTTCATCCATCCTGAAAGGAAATCCATAGTTTTATGGCTTGGAAAGTGTTTTTTAAAAGAAGCCTGAATGAGATACTTATAGCAAATCAAATGCAACGTGATAAGAAACACTCTAAAGATGCATTCGAACCCAAATCTCATGAAGCGCAGGCAGAGAGAGGACAACAAAAATAAACTTGTGGCAGAAAAACACGACAAGAAACTTTGCATAAGGACAATCGGAGAAAACACAATAATCCTGTCAACATCCTTTCGGGATTCTAGCAAGAAACTGGGTGACATAGCGGGTGATACGCCAGGTTACCAGTATTATAAGGAACATGGGGCCCTTGGGACGGCGCTCAGAAGCTAAATATTGGATAGAGTCTGGAGGAGGGATCAGGATCACTGTGTTGCCTGATGATGAAGCTTGGATCCTTTTGTAGCTAAAGGGGAGAACCAAAGCCTCCGCGCAGCCAGCAGGGGGAGTTGAGCCCTGAGCCAGTACAGATGGGGGGGAGTCAAGAGCACCGTGATGCTGTGGGGGATGGAGCTCACAGCAAGGCCTGGCGAAGGAGCACAGACGCTGGCTAAGCAGGAGGGCCAAGAGACCATCTGAGCCTAGTGAAGAATGCATACTCAGTGCAGTTAGGTGGATGGGGGACTGATCGAGCGTAGGGAGCACAGTGACCGCATTCCAGCATGTGACTAGGCGATGTAGCGTCTGACATGCTGGGTTGCCAGTATTATCAGGAACCTCAAAATTTTCTAAAAAATTAGAAAATGTTGGAAAAGTTTTATTCTGTTAGTGGCACTTTCATTCAGACATGCGTCCTCTAGCAAGCAAAATGATCGTTGATGGTTTAAAATATATATTAAAATATGGTATTCATAAAATATATACAGGGGTTAGACAATGAAACTGAAACACCTGTTTTTAGACCACAATAATTTATTAGTATGGAGTAGGGCCTCCTTTTGTGGCCAATACAGCATCAATTTGTCTGGGGAATGACACATACACGTTTTGCACAGTGGTCAGAGGGATTTTAAGCCATTCTTCTTGCAGGATAGTGGCCAGGTCACTACATGATGCTGGTG
>JAOUQV010000018.1:7648681-7658901 GCA_028565295.1 Aspidoras spilotus | reverse complement strand
TTCACTGCACAGATGGGTTAAATGCAGAGGACCAATTCCGCTGTGTGCGAACATAGTGGCAAAAATGTATCACTTTCACTTTCTTTGATGTAACACTTAGCCGTCTTGCCATACAAATATGCCTCTGTGTCGGTTTCACATCCACAGGGTGAGCACATAAACAATCCCTGATTTCCAGCAGATACATTGAAGAATGCAAATTTATTTGTACAGTTACAACAGAGTATAACGATTCATGTGGTATTGGTTGGTATCACACCTCACCCCATCCGGTACCCATTGCTGAGATAATCTTGCTTGGACCAGACTCCCTGCAGCATATCTGGCACAATCGAGTTCAGAGATGTGTTCTTGCAGATCATGCCGGTTTTGCATGTAGTAAAATTAATTTTATTGTACTAATATTTATGAACATATTCTAACCCATTTTCATTTAAAAAAACAATTAGTATTGTCTTTTTATTTCTCATCTGCCCAGGTCAATTTTACAATTGGTAATAATGGACGGAGTCCAGATGTGTTTTAGGCATTGTTTAAATTATTAAGTACACGAGGTCTAAGAAAATAAATATATATGCATTGTTAAATATGGATGTGTTGAGACTGAGAGTCTCCTGATGAAATTGGAGAGCGTATGTGCCAGGGCTAAGTCCCAGAACTCTCTGGCCCAATTTAGCCCCGGTTAGACATGAAAACTGTGCGTGTTGTTAGGTTCAAGCATGCTGTACAAATCTACTATCTGTAAACGACTCTAAAGAGCTAGTGCAGTATTAAATAATAAACTATAAACACCAGACTACCTTGGTTGCTGTGTATAATATTTCTTTTGAGATCTGTTTCTTTAAATGCCATTGGTTTGGGACACACTCTATGCATCTGGAGATAAAATAAAGCCCACGGGCCATGACTGACCAGCAGCCTCTGACCGCTACTGAGATGAGATTGTGAGCTGTGATTCCTTGCTTGCATGTGTATCGTGGACAGAGTCTGGATTATGAAACGCTATGCAGGGAGGCGAGGGAAACAAAAAACCCACTTTCACACTCTGTTGAGTATTCACGCTCGCCCCAGGTGCATTTTGTCACTCACTCCTCATCATGCACTCCTATAAGTGTTAGATTGTAAGGTTTTGGGAACTCTTGGGTTTTTATCTCTGTGTGAAGGAAATGGCTGTAACACAAAGGCGTCTCTATTTCTCTCTTTTTCACTCTCTCTTACACACAATCTTCCCCTCTCTTTCTTTCTGTTGCAGTCCAAAGCCAGAACCTGGTGACAGACAACATCTCAGTGGTGGAGGGGGAAACGGCTACTATAAGCTGTCGAGTCAAAAATAATGACGACTCTGTCATCCAGCTCCTGAACCCCAACAGACAGACCATCTACTTCAAAGATGTGAGACGTAAGTAGGGAAACTCTCTCAGTTGTACCACAACACAGGCACACAACACACTTTCTGCTTCTCCATGCCTCTCTAAGAGATGGGCTCTATTTCCACGAGAAGGGCTATAAGAGCATCAGACTAATTCGATATGTTTTTCGAGGACAGCTGATAGAGTGGCGCAGCTGTGTGCCAAGGGCATGCTGTTCGCCATGGCCTGCCTTGATCTGCTGTGATCTGGTGCAGAAGTCTCCAGCACTCAGCACTCAGACTTGCCATCTCCTTCTCTTCTGAGGCAAAATTACCACACCTGAGCCTCGGTGATGGTTTCTTTCAAAGAGCTGAAATGAGAGGCATATTAAAGTAGCATGAAATCTATTCAAGTTCAGTCAGGCTCAATCAGGCATTCAGCCTGGATTTTTTTTTTTTCATGAGGATAATGCTTACCTCTCTCTCCTCATCCTCACATGGATGAATGCTTCCAGTCTGCAGTCTCATAAGTGCAGCCTGCATTTTTGTTTCTTGCTTTTTTTCTGCTCATTTCATTTCAATCCCTCCACTGATGGAGGTGTTGCCAGACTGAGTCATTGGGCCCGCGTTCTAGCTCGGTCTGTGAGAGAAGAAGAAGAAGAGGCTAATAATCGCACCCTCACTCAGTAAATTCTTCATGTGGATCGCACGTCTGTTCGGGCTGTCAGCTCGTCTCCAGGCTTCAAATCATTAGAGGAGCGAAGAATCCATGCCGTGCAGCACCAAGAAGGCCGCCATTATTGCTCAACGCCTTAATAAAAGTTTGATGGGCTCTTCTCCAAATCGCCATGACCAGTAATCAAAATTGATTGCTGTTATTTAGAAGAAGCCCCATGTCTCCTCAGGGCCGGGAGGATTAAACCTGAGAAAACAATACAAATTAGATGCGGAAGAGGAGCAGACGGAAGAAAATTGAAGGAGGGGGGGGTGCATTGGGATAGAGAGGGGTAGGCAGGAAAAAAGGGGTTGAAGAGAATCTGAGAGAGAAAAAGGGAAGGGGTCAAGAGAGAGAGTGGGCAGTGAAGGAAAGGGGGTATGAGAGAAAGAGGCGAAAGAATATAGAGAAGTAATGGAGAAAGGTCAAGAGAAACGGGAGACTGAGAGGGAAAGGGTCAAGGGAAAAGAGGGAAAATGAGTATGAGAAAGAAAGGGTCAAGAGAGAAAGAAGGGGTGAGAGGATGCAGTAGGGTAAAAGAGTGTGAGAAAGGGTTGATAGAGAGAGAGAGAGAGAGAGAAAGGATCATGTGAAAGGGGATGTGATTATGAGCTAAGCAAACTTCAGGAACAACCATAGACAGTTGTAGAGCACATACATTCAGACACTAAGGGTTCACTTTAAAGACTTTAATTAATGTGCATGTCTTTGTAATGCGGGGGAAACCGCAGCACCAGGATGAAACCCGTGTGAAAAGAGGCTTAACATGCAATAGTCCCAACAGAAGTACAACAGCAATAGTCCCAACAGAAGTTTTACAGGTTGTCTCACCCGGGGATTAAATCCTTTCCATACTTCTTGATGTGAGGTAACACACTACCCACTGTGCCACCTTGCCACTCCTATGAGGATGAAATGTTATGATATACACTCTCCAGCCACTTTATTAGGTACACCTTGCTAGTAAAAATTTGGACCCCCTTTTGCTTTCAAAGAACTGCCTTAATTGTTCATGGCATACTTTCAACAGAGATGGTATTCTGCATGCTTTGGTTGTAACAGGTGGTTATTTGAAGTACTCAAAACCAGGCTGCCCATTCTCCTCTGACCTCTCACAGCTTCATTTCACTCAACTCGTCTTGCATACTTTACCTGTATTGTGTGTCGGTACCTTCGCCACTACAGAGAGACAGCAAGAGATGTATGTCACAGAGACTTAGAGAATAGACTAGAGCCATTTAGAGGCAGCAGAGTGAGGACGAGTGAGACAGATAGGGACTCCAGAAAGAAGCAGATGGGAAACTGTAAAAGAAAGAATTGGTGAGAGGCTGTACATGTTAATAAAGCTATTTCGAATCTGAACATGTGAAGAGGTGAGCAAAAACAGAGAGAGGGGAGACAACAGACAATGAGAATGAAATGAGGGGAAAAGGGAGCGCAGAAAGAGACAATGAGGTAACAGAAGTGACATACAGTAAAAGAATAAAGTGAAAGAATGGGGTAGTTAACAGCAAAAATATGTTGAGGATGAGAAAAGAGGGTGTTAAAAAAAGAGTGGGAGACAGAAGTTGTGGGAAAGAATGCTTGAGAGAATAAGAGAAAGAGTGAGAGACAGAAGGTGGTAAAAGAGGTGGGTTATCAATACTGAGAAAGTCAGCAAGTAAGACAAAATTTGTTAGAGACAGTGGAAGATACAGTGAGAAAGATAGGATCAGGAGAGACAGTAAGCGAAACAATGGGATACATGGTGATAAAGAGAAAAGAGTGTGTTAAAAACATTGAAAGACAGAAGAGATGAGAGAGAAAGCTTGAGAGAATAAGAGAAAGACTAAGAGACAGTGTAAAAGGGGGTGAAACTGAGAGACGGTAAAAAGCAGTGAATAAGCACTGGGTAATGGAAAAATTATAAGAGACATTGAGAGAAAAGAGCGAGAAAGGTCTAAAGGAGAAAGTGGCTAAGAGAATGAAATACAATGAGCAAAGGAAGTGAGAGAAAAAGATGCTGTGAGAGAGAAGGAAGTAAAAGAGGTGGGTTATCAATAGTGAGAAAGTGAGCGCGTAAGAAAAAACTTGTGAGAGAACGAATTGAGATAGATGGTGTGAGATGCAGTAAGAGAAACGGGATCAGGAGAGACAAATAAGCGGGAGTGTGAGGGACAATGAGAGAGAAGGTGGTAAAAGAGGTGGGTTAGAAACAGTGAGAAAGCACTGAGTAATAAAAAAGGGGTAAGAGACATTGAGAGAAAGGGTTGAAGACACTGAGAGTAAAAGAATGAAAGGCAATAAGCAAAAGGAGTGGGAGAAAAATTTGAGATAGTGAGAGAGTAGGGGTGAGAGAGACAGTGGGAGATACAGTAAGAGAGAAGGGATCAGGATAGACAGTGAGTGAGAGACTGAGGGACAATGAGAGAGAAGGTGGTAAAAGAGATGGGTTAGAAACAGTGAGAAAGCACCGAGTAATAGAAAAAGGGTAAGAGACATTGAGAGAAAAGAGCGAGAAAGGGTTGAAGACACTGAGAGTAAAAGAATGAAAGACAATGAGCAAAGGGAGTGAGAGACAAATTGAGATAGTGAGAGAGTAGGGGTGAGACTGAGAAGCTGTGAGAGAGAAGGTTGTAAAAGAGGTGGGTTATCAGTAGTGAGAAAGCAAACAAGAAGGAAAAAGCTTGTGAGAGTAGGGATTGAGAGAGACAGTGGGGGGGAGATACAGTAATAGAGAAGGGATCAGGAGAGACAAATAAGCGAGAGTGTGAGGGACAATGAGAGAGAATGTGGTAAAAGAGGTTGGTTAGAAACAGTAAGAAAGCACTGGATAATAAAAAAGAGGGTAAGAGACACTGAGAGTAAAAGAATGAAAGACAATGAGCAAAGGGAGTGAGAGAAAAATTTGAGATAGTGAGAGAGTAGGGGTGAGAGAGACAGTGGGAGATACAGTAAGAGAGAAGGGATCAGGATAGACAGTGAGTGAGAGACTGAGGGACAATGAGAGAGAAGGTGGTAAAAGAGATGGGTTAGAAACAGTGAGAAAGCACCGAGTAATAGAAAAAGGGTAAGAGACATTGAGAGAAAAGAGCGAGAAAGGGTTGAAGACACTGAGAGTAAAAGAATGAAAGACAATGAGCAAAGGGAGTGAGAGACAAATTGAGATAGTGAGAGAGTAGGGGTGAGACTGAGAAGCTGTGAGAGAGAAGGTTGTAAAAGAGGTGGGTTATCAGTAGTGAGAAAGCAAACAAGAAGGAAAAAGCTTGTGAGAGTAGGGATTGAGAGAGACAGTGGGGGGGAGATACAGTAATAGAGAAGGGATCAGGAGAGACAAATAAGCGAGAGTGTGAGGGACAATGAGAGAGAATGTGGTAAAAGAGGTGGGTTAGAAACAGTAAGAAAGCACTTAGTAATAGAATAAGGGTAAGAGACATTGAGAGAAAAGAGTGAGAAAGGGTCTCAATCGGATTAAGTGTGTACGCAGACGTCTTTCCTATTAAGGATCGGCATAAACCACCCCTCTCGTTCGGAATAAAAACATGTTTGTGTCCATGTAGACATAACTACTGAGAGTAAAATTATGAAAGACAATGAGCAAAGGAATGGAGAGAAGGGGTGAGAGACAGATGATGTAAGATAGAAGGTTGTAAAGAGGTGGGTTATCAATAGTGAGAAAGTAAAGCAAGTAAGAGAAACCTTGGACTGAGGGACTGAGAGAGATTGTCGGAGACACAGTGAGAGAACAGGGATCAGGAGAGACAACGAGAAAGACAGAGAGAGACAATGAGAGAGAAGGTGGTAAAAGAAAAGATGGGTTAGAAACAGAGAAAGAAAGGCGAGAGACAGAGAGAATAGTGGTGGGGAAGATTGAGAGAAAAGGAGGTGAAAGAGTTCACCTCAGCAGCTCTCAGCTATTTCCTCATCCTGAAAGTTTCACTCAGCCTTGTGCTCTCTCTCTCTTTCTCTCTCTCTCTCTCTTTCTCTCTGGGAATTCCTTTCCTCCATTCTTCCATTTCAGAGGCAGGCCTCACCTCGGCTAGATGAACTGCAAAAGAAAAAAAATTAAATAAACGCGCTTTTTTGCATTTTAATTCTTTTTTTCGTAGCTGTTTCATCAGCACACACGCTTTCTGATAACAGGGAAACGAGCTGTGTGTATATGTTTGTGTCTTCAGGCTGTAGACTGATATGAATTGAAATGATTGGAGAATAAATACAATCAAATTGACCGCGGCAAATTAAGGAGAACGCATTAGCCCAGAAAAGGCCAATGGTTTGCTTGAAATTCAAATGGAGCTCGTTTGGAGTTGCTTGGTTTAGAAAAAGAAAACACTTTGGGCTTTTTTTTTTCAAATGGAAAGATAATATCACAAAGAAATAAGTTGACGCTGACTATTTTCCTTGTGTTTTTTAGAATGTTCACATTAAGAGCGTACGGGGAAAATAAAATGATTTGGTCTAAGTTGCAATAGCAGAGGTTCGATTGACAATAATCGGTGATTTGAATGAGAAAGAATCTGACAGGGAAAGAAAAAAGGACCCATGGAACAGTATGTAATGCCTTAAAGATTCTGTTTTGAATACTTCTTGCTTTCTTTGTAAAACGTTACAAAGCAGCTCGTTTTTATTTTCCTAAAATCCCTACTTAGCCGTTGTGGAGAAGAGCGGTACCGTCTGGAGCTGTACTTCTAGCAGGGTCACCCTTAAAAGTAAGATCAAAGAGGATGTTCCAGACAAAGAGCGATCACAATCCCACTCATGGGGGCACGAACTGTGGGCTACAGCATGGCTCTTAAATCCTGGGCTTAATTTAGCACAACGTCAAGTTTACTAATAGGCTTACCAGAGATTGGGATGCCCTCAATCATGTCCATGGGATGCCCAATTAGTCTGTTTATCTCTAATGAATACAGAACATATGAATGCCATACTAGATCGGATGTTGCCCAGATAAAAAGGTCTGCGGTACCCACTGTGAAAGACAAAGGGACTATTGAATAGTTTCTAACTGGTTCTTCAATATCATCAGGATTTATTGCTCTTCATAACAAGAAAATAAAGAGAAAGACAAAATAAACAGCACATTTGTGTCAAGATGGGACATTGGAATGCTAGGGGCTTACTTCAATTGGCAAGTTAGTGAATTGGAGAGACGAAACATCGGCAATTCACTACACAGAAAGGTCACACAGTGCTGTTCTCTGGCATATAAAGCCGTGAACACCATGGAGTTCCTGTCTGGATTGACAGAACACTGCTATTTATCTGAAATCCTACAACCCAGTGAGCAGCAGAGTCATATCAGCCACATTTGCCACAAAGACGAGAGAAATGGTTTTTAATCAGAATAAACTGCTGACCAACATGATGAAAAGATACACTCTCTGCCTCTTGGCATGACGGGCACAGTTCTTTTAAGCACATCAATACCTCTAAGGCAATCGGACCGGACGGCATTCCTGGACACGTTCTTAAGGTCTGTGCTAATCAGTTAGCAGGAGTGTTTATAGTCATCTTCAGTATCTCTCTTTCCCTCTCAGTCGTGCCAGCATGCTTCAAACTTGCCACCATTGTCCCTATTACAAAAACTGCATCTGCTACATGCCTGAATGACTGGTGCTCAGTTGCTCTGACCTCCATCATAAGTAAATGCTTTGAGAGTCTGTTCATCACAGCCTGGAACCCTGGACCCTCTGCAGTTTACTTACAGACAGAACAGGTCTCTTGACGATGCAATAACCCTGACATTACATACTGCCTTATTCCACCTGAACAAGAAGGACACATGTGAGAATGTTATTTATAGACTACAGCTCAGCTTTCAACACCATTGTTCCTTCAATAATGGATATTAAGCTCTGTGACCTGGGTCGAAAGGGTTCTCTGTGCATCTGGATCCTGGACTTTCTGTCTGACCAACGCCAGGTGGTCAGAATGGGAAACAACCTCAATCCGAACATCAGTAAGACCAATGAGCTGATTGTAGACTTCAGGAAGCACGAGACAACATACACCCCCATCACCATCAACAGGGTCAGCAGTTTCAAGGTCCTTGGGGGCCATAAAAAGGAGGATCTCACTTGGACAGAACACACAACATGGACTGTAAAAAAAGCCCAGAAACCCCTCTTTATCCTCAGACGGCTCAAGAGTTTTGGCATGAGTGTCCGTATACTCAGGACTTTTTATGCCGTGCATCGTAGAGAGTATACTGACAGGCTGTATTATCACCTGGTAGGGGAGCTGTACCACTCTGGACTGGAAAGGCCTGCAGAGGGTCGTACAGCACCTCACCAGAGCCCATTTACCAAACCTTATAGCCTTTACAACCAGTTGCTTCTCAAGAAAGTCCATGAGGATTATAAAGGACCCAAGTCACCACCTGTTTTCGCAGCTGCCGAGCAGCGGGAGGTATAGGATCATCAGGACCAGAACCAGCCGGTTCCGAGACAGCTTCTTTCTCGGAATAGACAAAGACAAACACAGCAACATACAACGTGCATAACTCAGTTCAAGTTGCACTCTGCACTTTATCATGGACAATTCATACCTGGAAAACTGTTCATATTGGACTTTCTATCATTCGAACCATAATTATATTTATTACTTACGTAATTTTGCACATAATCTGCACTCAAGATTCCAGTGTATATAATGGTGCTAGTTTTCTTCTTTATTTAATGTATATATTATGTGTAGTACAACTGTGAGGGATTGAGCACCCAAGCATTTCACTCACCTTTCACACCTATGTTAATTTGACGTGACAATAAAGGATTTGGGAGCTATAGGAGCTGTTGTCTCGTACTGCTGCAAAGGAACATAACAGGCTGATCAAAGCAGCTAGGAACCAGGGAGTAAGCAGTAAGGACCAAAATAAGGACATACAGGAGATTATGGTAGAAGGTAGATGTTTGGAGCAATATTTGGGATGTAGAGTAATACATTTTACGAATTGTGCCAGTGATATGAAGTCAAGAATTACAATAGGCTTGGGGTGATTGTCAAATTGACAAAGATATGGAAACACCTAAATCAATTAGTACTGCTACAACTGATGACAGCCTTTGGTCTGGCCTGTAGTCACTTATGCAATATAAGCCTGGACACTTAATAAACTATAAGGATGTATTCAGGCTTTTGAAATCAAGTGCCTATGAAATTTCTTTAAGATATCATGGACAAAGATGATGACCACTGGGATGATGGACAGTATGGGCAGAACAGAAAAAGAGTAACCGAACCACATTGAATCCCGCAAATTACATTATTACGGTCATGTGATGAAGCTCCCACGTGACAACATTTAAGGAAGTGTAATAACAGGACATATGGAGAGAGTCAATTGAAGTCAAAGTCCGAGAATACCCTGGATTGACAACATTACAACCTGAGAAGCTACAGAGGCTTCAGTTCCACTATTGTTCCTAAAAACACACCTTCTAACGTGCAAAGAAAAAAAGGACTTGTCTCTAGATGAACTTCGGCATGCTGGCAGTTTGTCCTTGCTTTTGTTTTGTCTTTTACTCATATGCATTGTCATTCAAATTACATTACGGTCATGTGATGTAGCGCCCATGTGACAACATTGAAGAAGTGTAATAACAGGACATATAGAGAGACTCAGTTGAAGTCAAAGACAGAGAATACCCAGGATTCACAACATTACAATGTGGACTGGATTATCAAGTCCCAGACTGCTACAAACAACGCAAGACAAGGGGTATTGGAGAAAGCTGACTCATCCGTTAGTTTTTTAGCTACACTTTTTGACGTAGTACGGTATTACAGGTAGGACGAAGCATAAAGTAAACAGCTAGTCGCGTGTGGTTGATCTGAGCGGTGAGCAACAAACTAGTAAAGCGAACTAGCCAGGCAAAGTGATGTAGCTGCTGAAGCGGGCTTGAATTGTGGAGTCTGTATGCTGAATGTCTGTGCTGTAATTAATGAAATATATGGACCAATCCATTAATAGCCAGGTGTTCCTAATATTAAGTCTGACTTTTGGAGTAAATATCTTGATTTTCACTGATATATAAACACGGTTGAGTATTGGCTTAAATGAAATCCTGATTAGTTTTAGTTAAAGATTTTACAGATTTTCATCTTTCGGCTTTTTCCCTGTCACCAGGGGTCGCCACAGCGAGTTCCTCGCATTAGGATCTGGCACATGTT
>JAOUQV010000018.1:7435855-7446941 GCA_028565295.1 Aspidoras spilotus | reverse complement strand
CACATGTATTCTGTCTTACAAGTGTTGACTTTCATTCCCCTCCTTTCCAGAGCATACCTCCACCTCTCCAAGCTCTCTTCTAGCTGTTCCCTGCTCTCACTACAGAGGACAATCACAAACATCACAAGTTAAGATAGCAAAATACATCATGCAATAAACTAAATGTATAGTGATGATCACATACCTGCCAACATCTGTACAAGACAAGAGGATCAGGATGAATCTGGCCCTGATATTTTAACTGAAGGACAAAAATATCCATCTGATGTCATTATTGTCATGTCAAGTCATATAGTTATCTCTTGGTTGTGATGGTTGGCTGCACAGATGTGTATTCCAATCTTGTGCAACTTAGTAACAGCAATTGGCATACTATAGGTTTTTAGACTGTGGGGGAAAAAAACCAGAGCTGTGGGAGGAAACCCAATAAGAAACCGGGAGAACTCTACAAAGCTTGCAGCATGCTAGATATAATATTCAAATTAGTCCCATAAAGAATGATATACATCAATTTTATTTAGAACCACCTTCAAGTCATAAAAGTGCCCATAACAATGGAAAACTAGTGGCGAGACCTGAACAAAGTGCAGGGCAAGACCACTAATAATCAGACATGTCATGTAAGCGGTCACTTGTAGTGTTTTTCCCAAGATCATTGAAGTAAATTACATTTTAAAATTATGCAAAAATAAATTTGCACTTTCAGAACATTTCAACAAAACTGCAAAATGCATCAGGTTCCAACCACCACCACCAGCACCACCTCTGTACCCCTTTAGGATTAAAGACTATCCTATCTCACACGGACCATGGTTCTCTGAAATGCACGTAGAACACAAGTGAAACAAGTAATATAAGAGGATGAGTCAAAAAAACATCTGCACTCTGCCCTTTCTAATAGGTCACCGCATCCCCAGTCACTGCTCTGCAGGTTCGAACGTGTTGCTATAGTTCATTTGTGATAATGATGCAAGGAAATAGCTATCCCAATAGTTTTTTTTTTGTCATAAAAGAAGAGCAGTGTGCAGTGATTCATTTTTTAATGACAGAACATTGAAAAGTACAGATTAAGTCAAAAGCAATGTATTTGTCGTCTCGTAAATTTGATTCAAAGTAAATTCTAAGCCAGCACGCAGATAATTTAGACTCAAACTCGTACATAAACACACCCTGCAACGTGTCCCGATGAAAAAAAATAAAATGAAGTGTATATGAAATGCATCAATTAGAGGAAATTAAAGGTGCTGGTTTCATCAAGGTGCTGGTTTAACAAAGTGTTAGATCAATGTTCAGCCTTCGAACCTCTAACCATGATCCTAGTGCTAAGTCTAAAGGTAGGAAGGGTGACTTTAAGCTAGTAGGATCATTTTTAAGACATTCACAAAAGACGGCAACAAGAAAATCCCAGAACACCGAGAGATTTGACACCACATTCAGAAGAAACCCTAGTCAATGTCAACGATGAAACTGTAAAACAAATGTCCAGTGTGACCTTTTCTTAAAATTAATTTTAAACAGAGCAAAGAGTCAAGTCGTCAGGATGCACCCATTGCTATTTATACTAACTCTCTCTGCTATTTTATCCCCCCCCCTCATTTAATAAACTGGCTTTTAGTTGAGTTTGGACCACCTGAGATAGAGCAGCAGAACAACGTACTTTTTTAGAAGTATCCTGCACTGCGGTATCAAGGCGCAAAAAGAAATTCTATGGTATAATTATTGGCGCCTCTGCTCTAACCACCAGAGAGCTGTGACCAACTGCTGACTCGCACCAATTTACACCTGCGGACAGGCCAGTGCTGTGTGATCATTAACAGTTCAAAACCTGGGGAATTTTCAGCTACGCAGCAGAAATAATGAAGCTATTGAAATGAGTGTGCAAATGTGGACAAGATCATACTCTACAGCTCCTTCCATGCACGTACCACTACACATTCATTTCCCTGCGTGACTGAAACCCTTCACAGATACAGGAAGAGGTTTTTGTTTCTGAAGTGGGAAAAGACAAGGCTCACTCAAGCGGTCGACTCTCTGGCACTCATAACTGTATTCATTAACCAAACACACTTGCAGGAATGCTTCCTTAATGACAAAACCTCATATATCATCATTTGGTCCTTCACACACAGTTCACTTTCCGTTAAAATCTACTCTGTTGAACTGAATCTATAGCAAAAATACATATATATACATATATGTATGTTATTAACAGTAATATTATATGACGTTTGGAGAACAAATGGTGAGACATTTTGGTCTCAAACCCAAGAACAGGCTAAACATACTGCCGAGTGGTGTACAAGGAGCAGTGGGAGGGTACGATGTGGACACACACACATACTCCTCCACAGTAACATTACTGTAACATTTAAAGTACACACTGAATATCAAGGTACACAGAACTGTTCTGTAAGAAATAGATTACATGCATTTTTAAAATGCAAACCGTTATCCCAAAATCAGACCCGAAACCATATAATCCTAATATAACAAAACATAAGATAAAAGTCCTTTAAAACCAGTAGTATTTAGTTTAGATAGTACATTACTTTTCTGGTTCAGGTATAACGTACCTTTTGTCAGCCACATATCTACAGTAAGACCTCCACGTTCTCTAATGAATATCGTGTTTCTACAAAGGAAAATGTGGTACATTCAGCTCCATAAAAAAAAAAAACTCTTTACACATTTTACACTTTACAAACTGTGATTAAATGGACACAGTCATTAACAGTCCAGTCCACTGTCCTGCAGAGGCTGCTGAACTTATTAAAATGGTGCTCAACATTTGATACCCCAACATACTATTCGGTTTCGTACCCATCTTGTTTACTCTGCATTAATCTCTGCTTCGGGCCGCTGCATGGCAAGCTCAGCCCGGATAAAAGCGCCTTGTCCCAAGGCAGTGGAGTATGCCCGATTGGCGTGTGAAGTCGAGTACCCAGGGGTATTGTGCAAGCTCGAACTACTGCGATATGGCACTGGGGTTTGTGAATGAGTTACTGGATGATAATCGTCCAGATTATCATAGTGAGATTGTTGAGAAACTGTAATCTGTCTCTGTGGCTGGTGAGAAAATTCCTGTGCATGAGAAGGATTGGGTTGATTGTAATGAGGTCGATCTATAACACTGTGAGATCGCTCTGGTTTTGGAGGGGGAACAGGTTTAACGGGGGCTGTCTTCTGGTCATCTTCAAAGTTGCTAGTGTTTTTGACCCTTCCTATACGTCGCTCTGGATCTAAGCAATCATATCGAGCTTTATAGATTTTGCTGTCTGGATGCTCCTGCCTGTGTTTACTACTCATCTGATTGTCTCCAGGCTCACACTTGGACTCAGGATGGCTACCATCTGAAACAATTGGCATGCTCCGAGGGGGATGTTGTGACGGATGTGAATGGGTAGACTGGTAGGTCCTGGAGCTGTTTGGTTTTGGTGCTGCAACTCTGTCTCCCATTCCATTTTTCTGGCAGTGTTTTTCAGTTTCCATATACATTAGTATGTCTGGGTCTGACATCAGGTGTCTGGAGACTTGCTTAGGTCCAGGGGTTACACTACACCTGCCATCTTTTGCTTCAGCAGTGACCAACATAGCTTTACCAGGATCTGACTTACTGCGCAAATGTAAGACTTCAACAGCCCCAACATCTCCTGGCATGTAGGGCCCCACATTGTCATACTGCGACATAATGGGGCCTTTCGCCTTTTGCCTGGCCCGACTTTCTCTGCGAATAGAATGCATTCGTAGCCTTTCTGCTTCCTCTGGATCCCAAGCATAGTAAACGGCTCCTTTCTGGCTATGGTAATGGGGCATGTCCCTACTTACATATGTATGATCTTTGACAGGAATGGCATGCCGTGACAAGTAGTGATAGGCACCTGATTTGGCTCCTGACCTGCTGAGGTGTCCAGAGTCACGACTACTGAAAGAGTGGAAATGACGTAGACGAACAGTAGCATAAGGATCCATATCATAGCAGGGAACATCAGCAGGGTGTGTGCCAGAACAAGGACTGTACCGGTACTGCACTCTTCCATTCTCAAAGTAAGGCTGTAATTGGGTGACATGGTATTCTGCTTGCGAGGGCTGCTGATAAGACTTGCAGTGGTATATTGGACGTTGATAGTAATAAAGATCATCATCTGGGGGAACCTCTGTTCTAATTACTGGTGATGACCGGATGGCAGTGGGTGGGACATGTAGAGAGTGCACCCTGCGGATTGTTGGATATGCGGCATGTCCGTCCACTGAGCTGTAACCATGGGTTCGATGCAATGATCCTTGGGATATATATTCACCTCTTATTGCGTCACGGGATTTCTTTGAGTGGTGGAAGGACCTTGGTCCAATAGTATTGTAGCGACCATCACCATGGGCCCTGTAAGGAATATGGGGCTCTGACTTAGATGCATATGATAGATGAGGGGGCACACTGTCAGGCCGGTAATAACAACCCATGGATGATGGCCCAGTGGGGGTAGGCCTTTGATGGTAATAGGCCTCTTCGGTGGGCTCTGTTAGGCCAGTCTCTCCTTTAGAGTGGTAAACATAAGCTGATAAAGGAATGGAAGACTTGCGTTGAGATGGCTGTAGACATGCGTCATCCAGTGATGGTGGCATAGATCCCTCTCCCAACACAGCATGATAGGGGGCTGCACTGGAAACTTCCGTTTTACAAAGAGCAGCTGCTGCAAGTTTACTTTCGATAGAGCGAACAGGTGGTGGTGGTGGTATGATGCTATGAGAGTGATGATGGTTAGCACTTTCCATTTGAGGATTGACAGGCTTTAAATATTCCCGAGACCTCTCTCCAGACTGCTCAGAGGCAGTTGTTGTTGTAGGTATAACTTGTGCATTAGGGTGAACCTTGGACTGCGCTTGAGGCTGACACTTAGATAGTAGCTGTGGTTGAGGCTGTGTCTGAACTGGCATCTGACACTGAGGTTGAAGAACAGCTACTGGCTGTTGCGTTGGTGCTGCCAAAACACTTTCAGGACTCTGAACCTAAAAAAAAGCATAGCATGTAATTTACTGTGCATCTCCTTATGCTAAATATGTGATAAGAATATAAAATCCTACCTTAGAACTTGGCAGAGGTGTGATTACAAGTTCCTTTCTATTATTAATAGATGTGATGGTAGCTGTGGCAATGCAGGCTTCAGTGCTTGCTGGTGTCTGGACAACAGAAGGCTGATGTCTTTCAGGACTGTTATGTGTGGAAGAAAGTTGAACAGGTTTGATAGGAGAAACACTGTCGCTAGGAGCCACCGAAATGATAATGTCCTCTTTATTGCCAGAAATATTGGGAGACATTTCACTGTCTTCTATACTGAGATACATGCTAGTTGACTGAGTTAATGTTCCAGTTGGGGTGCAGGAAGTAGAAGAAGTGGAAGCAGAGGGTAAGTGTTGCAAGTTTGCTATTTCTTCTTGGGATGTCTGCATTTTAAGGGCGGGAGGGGGTAACCAGTCAAGGCTTTCCAGAAACTTCTGTGACCTGATAGGTGAAACAGGTATAGGAGGTTCAGAAGATTCCCTCTGTGACAGAATGGAAGCCTGCTGAGCAGATTCAGCTAATGCTAAAGCCAGCACACGGGCAGTATTCTTTGGTTGGGGAGTAGGTGGAAGCAGAGTTGCAGAGCTGACTGGCGCAGTGCTGTTTGGTGAGTCCAGAGCCAGAGCTTCTAGGGAACAATAAATAAAGAGTATTACAGTGTGAAAACAAGTCTATTAAAATGGAAAAAAATTATTAACTTCCAAGACAATAAAAAAAATTGCAGTTACATTATAAATGCAATATCATAAAGACTGTAACAAAAGGAATAATGAAGTTTCAAATTTCTTACCTGGATGTTCTTGAACATTGGTTTGTTTTAATGAATCTTTCCCTATGCTCTCTTTATCCTCACATGAGGCAGATTTAGAGAGGAGCTCTAGCTGAATAGCGTCACTTAGAGGCAAATCAGTGGCTTTAAAAGACAACAGGCTAATTTTGGCTGGAGACTCGTCTACAGGTAGAGCAGGAGAAGTTGGAAATGGTTGGTACTCGGGGCTCTCTGATTCTTCATTAACTATAGAGTTAATATCAACAGTAGGTTGAGATATGGGTAAGGGCGGCAGCACTGTACAATTTTCACAGCTCTCAGAAGAATGTAACAGTATTTTCTCAAAAGCGTTCGAAGTACGTCTAATGGATGAACTTAGATCAGGAGACTGCTGAAGGCTAGTAATCTTCAGTCTGCCAGGCGAGACTGTTTCTGAATCACCGGCATGGCCAGGACTCCTCTTGAAACTTACAGCGTCAGCGTCAGGAGAAATGGCGGAGCTTTCTGCCAAAGGCAGACTGCACTGGAAAGACATGGGGTCAAAGTCCAAAGAGGCCATGCCAATGTCAGGAGGGCTCAAATCCATATCATCAGTTGATCGTGGTGGAGAAATAAGAGCTGGCACACAGATTGGGCCATCGTCCGCTTCATTGTCCACATGGTCTATATTAACATAAGAATTGCAGTGCTGTCGGCTGTCGACCAGATCGCCATTAAAGGATGTGGAGAGGGCATCGCTGCTGGAGCGTGGCCTGCGTGGTCGATACACTTTGGATTCTCCTAAGATTAAAAAAAAAAATCTTTATAATCTCTTAAAAATAAATATGGATAAGATTATACTCACTATAGACAAACAATTTTAAACTGCATTATAATATCA
Source organism: Aspidoras spilotus (assembly GCA_028565295.1). Classification (NCBI taxonomy): domain Eukaryota; kingdom Metazoa; phylum Chordata; class Actinopteri; order Siluriformes; family Callichthyidae; genus Aspidoras; species Aspidoras spilotus. Next base: position 7,440,236 of record JAOUQV010000018.1, on the reverse strand, counting down.
CCTTCGACATTGTGCAGTGAACTGAGTGACTCCTCGCTCTTCGTAGACCGAAGAGTGCCAGTATCCCCTCTGCTTCCTCCCAATGCCATGGCTTTGAGTTCATTAGGTTCACTTGGGTTCCGGTGCAGTTTGCGCTTAGAAGTAGAGGAAGACTTGCCAAGGTTAAAAAATGACCGCCAACTGCCAACTGGTGACTTCTTAGATTTAATAGGCTGCCTTTTTCTGTACAAAAAAGGTATATCATAGTATGCATCAATAAAGAAAAGTTTTATAGAATAAAAATAATTTTTAAAAATGTTCTGTTTAAATAGCAAACCTTTCTGTAGGGAACTCAATGACTGTGTGGAATTTGCCCTGTAAAGCAGCAGGTCCTTCTCCCACCTCAATGTACTTGCTATCTGCAGTAACAGGAGAGTTGATTTGGGCTTGTGTGCGAGCCTGGGCTTCCTCTAATGTAAGCAGCTTGGTGGAAGGTGAATGTACAAGCAACGATTTAGGACGAGACAAAGAGTTGTGACCTACAAAAACAAAGAACAGAACACGGGAACATTTTGTAGTTTTCTAATTTGCTTAAATATATGGGGAATCATTTTTGTCTACACATACCAGCTCCTTCTCTGATCAGTGAGTTCAGCTTTGGGCTGAAGAGAACATCCACATGGTTCAAGATGAATTCAACAACAACTGACTGGATCCGTACCTCCATGAAAGCAGCTGTTCCACTGAAGCATGCAGACTCAATTTGCTTTGACCTGATTACAAATAAATAAGCAGGTAAATAAATAAAAATAAAACTGACATCATAACCTCTCTAAATCTTTGAAGCTTACCTTAGTAGGTTGGGGGCCCAAACAATGGCCAGATTCTTACTGTGCATGTTGGTCACATAGCTAAAGGCTGCTAGCCGTGACAGATGCCTCATCAGAAACTCCAAGGTCCTAAAAACAGACAGTTTAATAACAATTATTAAATCATAATCCTGTATATGTTATTAAAAGCTGGTATTCGGAAATTAAAAAAAACTAAATTTATGCACTATTTTTTAAAATTAAACACAAATATGCTTTTCTATAACAGTCTGTAAACGTCTGGGGACTGAGAAGACAAGTTGCTCAAATTTTGGGATAGGAATGCTAGCCCATTCTCGTCTAATGTAGAATTCTAGTTGCTCAACTGTTATGTCTTTTTTGTCGTATTTATCGTTTTATGATGCGCCAAATGTTTTCTTTCCGGCTGGCCAGTTCAGTACCCGGACCCTTCTTCTACGCAGCCATGATGCTGTAATTGATGCAGTATGTGGTTTGGCATTGTCATGTTGTATAATGCACAGTCTTCCCTAAAAAAAACCTCATCTGGATGGGAGAATATGCTCAAAAAACTGGATATACCTTTCAGCATTGATGATGTCCTTAAATATGTCTAAGCTGCTCATGCCACACACGCTAATGCACCCCATACCATCAGACATGCAGGCTTCTAAACTGAGTGCTGATAACTTGGGTCAACCTTCTCCTCTTTTTTAAATGAGCCTTGGCCCATAAAAAGCGTCTGCGCTTCTGGATCTTGTTTAAATACGGCTTCTTCTTTGAACTATAGAGTTTTAGCTGGCAACGGTGGATGGAACGGTGAATTGTGTTCACACAATGTTCTCTGGAAATATTCCTGAGCCCATTTTGTGATTTCCAATACAGAAGCATGCCTGTAGATTCTTCTAGATTCTCTGAATATTTTGATGATATTATGCACTGTTGCTTGTTGCAATTTTACACTGTCAAAATCCTTTTTTTTACATCATTCTACTATTTGTTGACACAGAATTAGGGCATTGGTAATCCTCTTCTTATCTTTACTTCTGAGACCCGCTGCCACTCCAAGATGCTCTTTTTATACCCAGTCATGTTAATGACCTATTGGGTCTCTAGCTGTTCCTTTTTCGTACCTTTAAATGTTCCATTAAATTGCCCCGTCCCAACTTTTTTGAGACTGTCACGAAATTTCAAATGAGCCAATATCTGGCATGAAATTTCAAAATGTCTCACATTTAACATTTGATATGTTGTCAATGTTCTATTGTGAATATCAATCTTTAACATTTGTAGATTATTGCATTCTGTTTTCATTTACAGTTTGTACTTTGTCCCAACTTTTTTGGAATCGTGCAAGTAAGTAAAATAAAGATGGCCTGAGAAATTAATGTAATTCAAATGTAAAAAACACTTGTTCTTGTTATTTGCATCGTCCATACCGTCACATTTTACAGATACAGGTAACTCAGACAGCTTATCCCTCTCACACAGCACATCTGTGCAGCCGACCATCGCAAAGCAATGATGGCACATGAACCGACAAGCAAAAGTAATTTGTCAACACATCCTGCAGGGGGCACTCTACTCATTCTTCACACCTGTAATGTGGAGGAGGCAGCTGTTGAATGACATCATGTATTTTGATTAACCTCTCCTCATCTGTAGCTGCAGAAACTGCGTCCTAAAGTGAGGGACAAAACAAAGAGACAAATGAATGTAGTTGTTTTCCAGTTGAATAGTCGTATTGCCCTGTTGCATCCAATTTAGTCATGCGTAGTCCACACTAATGTCAACTTTCACGTCATTCGACTGTGCCTAGTGCACAAAGCTAAAAACCCAACCATACCTCTAATGGTAATTTTTATGCGAATGCTGTCAGATCATTCAGAGAGACTTTTCGGGTTTACTTAACTCTATCTGTAGAATATCCAGCATGCTTTTTCTAAAGTAAATATATCTGTACTACTCATTTCCTCGTCTCTAAAAATATAACAAACCCAATATTTTGCATATGTAAATCAAGCATCGTTATAGAGACAATGTTTAACTTGGCTCAGGTAAATGAATATTACCACTCTTACCATACCAATATGTGCACAACGACATGCTACAACATTAGTTACATATGGATGCACTTTATTGTTCCCAAACCAAACAGTATTACGATTCCTGCATGTGTGTTAAAGCATGAGTCATTTAACGTCACTGCTGTGTCCATGCAACAGAAGTTCTTACAGAGAATTTCTCATAGAGCTGGTAGGTGAGCAGTGGGTTAGGCAGCTCTCTGAAATAAAGCTTGCACAGTGAGCCCACACAGTGGATATCCTGGATGTACACATCTTTGGTCAGATCTGGGATCTGCTCCGAATCAAATTCATGTCTAAACAGAAAGAAAAACACAGCAACAGCCAAAACGGGTGAATTAGTTAAGGCATATAATTCCAATGAAGTTGGGACGTTATATAAAAAATTATTAAAAACAGAATATGATGAATTTCAAATCCTTTTCCACCCATATTCATTTGAAAACACTACAAAGACAAGATATGTTCAAATAAATAAACACAGTCGAACTTTGCCCGGATAAGAGTCCAGATTTTGGCCCGGAGGACACAACGTCATGATTTCCAAAAATAATTTGAAATGTGGACAAGAAGACACTTTTTTCAATATGGGTCTGTTTATCTCAGACGAGCTTGGCCCATTGAAGCCGGCTGCGTTTCTGGCTGTTGTTGATATATGGCTCTTTGATGTACATTGTAGAGATATAACTTGTAGATGCAGAAATGAACTATGTTCTCCGACGATGGTTTTCCGAAGTGTTCCTGAGCCCCTGTGGTAATATCCGTTACAGAATGATGTTAGTTTTTAATGCAATGTGCCACCTGAGGGATCAAAGGTAACAGGCATTCAGTGTTGGTTTTTGGGCTTAACACTTACTATCAGAATTTCCTTTATATTCTCTGAAACTTTTGATGATGTTATGGACTGAAATCCATAAACTCCTTGCAATTGCGTGTTAATAAATGTTGTTCTTCAACTGTTGGACTACTTGCTCATGCAGTCGAACATATCAGGGTTGCTCCCTTTATACCCCATTATGAAACTCACCTGTCTCCAATTAACCTGTTTACCTGTGGAATGTTCCAAACAGGTGTTTTTAAACATTTCTCCAATCTATTCCTGTCCCAACACTTCTAGAAATTATTGCAAGCATCAAATTAATAATTAGTAACTATTTGCATAAAAATAATCAAATTTATCCATTTGAACATTAAATATCTTGTTGCAATGTATTCAGTTGAATATGGTTGGAAAAGGTTTTGCAAATCATCGTATTCGGTTTTTAATTGTTTTACGCAACGTCCCAACTTTATTGGAATTGGGGTTGTACATATGAGCAGTAACTACAAAATAAATAAATATATATACAGGGGGTAGACAATGAAACTGAAACACCTGTCATTTTAGTGTGGGAGGTTTCATGGCTAAATTGTTATTAATTACACATTGCACCAGTAAGAGCAGAGTGTGAAGGTTCAATTATCAGGGTAAGAGCATAGTTTTGCTCAAAA
>JAOUQV010000018.1:6908490-6920036 GCA_028565295.1 Aspidoras spilotus | reverse complement strand
GGTTGGCTTCACTAATTATATACGCACAATAAATAACTTGGCTTATTCTAGTATTGCTAAACCTGCTAATACTGTAGAACTGTATGTAACGTATGTGACTGTCTTTTCTTCTTCTTCATCTTTCGGCTTTTTCCCTGTCACCAGGGGTCGCCACAGTTTACGTATTGCGTAGTTGCGTATTTAAAACGCAACAATAATCCTGCTTTTCCCGCCGGTTCCATAGTGTAGTGGTTATCACGTCTGCTTTACACGCAGAAGGTCCTGGGTTCGAGCCCCAGTGGAACCAAGAAGTCTTTTTTATTTTATTTTTTTTTAACACGGTGGTAATTAAATGTTTTACCCTTTACATCATAGTTTGCTAATAGATAAGAAAAGCATCGCCTAGGTCTTAATAATCTAAAAACTCGTCAAACATATCTTGGCCCATTTACCCATAAAAATGATAAATTCGTGTAATCTAAATGAATCAAGATAAATAAGAAGAAATTAGGACATCACTGATTTGAAATCACACCATTGTTTAGTTTTTCGCTTCATTACTAGACTTAAAAGTATTTTAAATAATAAAACGAACATGAAGAATAATTCATACGTCATTAATCCCTATAGGGGAATTCTTCATGTGTTGCAGATTTGAAATAAAGTAATGAATGTTTATTAAAGAATTTAATTGTGAGGTACACACACAGAAGCCGGCAGAGTCAAAAAAGTTTATTCAATTGCTGTGTTTGGTGCTGCTGTACATCTACACTGGACGACCACTGAATAAGGAACACCTGGCTAATAGCGCGTTAGTCCAACTTTTTGAATAGTTGCTCAACAACACACCAGCTATTAAATTCCATAAACGAAATATAAAAATGAAATAGTAACATTATTGTTTTGCACCGTTTAATTATTCTTTAAGAGTAAAGATGGATGACGATCAGTTTTTCGGATATAGGTTAGAAACGTGAATAAACCGGAAGTTCGTTATATTTCAGAACGGAAGCGACGTGACGCAGATTTCTGTCCGCCATTTTTGTTGTTAGCAGCCAGAAGTGTTCTTGTTCTTCTTTTACCCGTAAGACCGTTTTGTTACGATTTTAAGCAACCTCTTTCACAGAGGAACGTGAGTATGGTGTCGAATTACACGTGAAACTCGCCAACTCGGAACAATTATTTAATTCCTATAAAAATGATATTCTCCGTGTTTATTTAACTGCTCCTGGCTAGCCGTTGTAGCGGTGCCTCTAGCGAAGGCCTTGTTTCTTTGCTAGCACATGTTAGTATTTTCCCCTGTGTAGTTGCGCTGTGCAAGAAAATCTGTACTTTGGGGGGAAATGGTGCCGACTGTGTTGTATGTGTGTGTCTGTTTCCGTGAATGGGTTGGTCTTGGTGTTATTTATTTAGTATTTGTGTATACCTGGTTATCCGTAGATTTTAAATAATGTCAGTGCGATTAAAATGGCTGTAAGTGATTAGTTGTCTGTGTCAAACAACACGATCCTACACTCTTGCAAAACTTGGTCATGATTCAAGGAATGATAAAGCCCTGAATAAAATGGGCTTACCTGCAGTCAAATCGTCACTGATCTGATTTGGTTCCCGTTGGGAACTGCTGCAGGTATTTGGTCATCTTTCCTAGGGTTATGGTTCAGAAGCTTCACATACTTTAAGGAAATCGACGTTTGTTTTGGATTTGTATGTAAATTATGTATGTGATCTCTGAATATAGATCTAGTTTGTCTGCATCGGATATGGGGATATTGCATAACAATCACCACAAACCCTGTAACAGTTATAAATAAGGCTGCTCTTTTGAAATCAAGAGACGTAACAGGTTTTTTTTTTTCTGCAGCTTTTGCAGACATGTCCGACTTCATCGAGAGTGAGGCGGAGGAGTCTGAGGAAGAGTTTGAGGAGAAAGATCTGAAGCCCAAAAAGACTCAGAGGTTTATGGAAGATGATGATGATGGTAAGAGTTGGGGGACGGGGATGTGTGGCTGCACAATGGTCCGGGTACCTCTGTGTGCTAAGTGGATGGGATAAATACTGAGAAGAATTTGTGATGTGCAGTGTTTACATGTGTTTTGGAATTATGAGCAAAATGTTGAATCTGTAGGCCAACTTGCTTTTCATAGTGTAAGCCAGGTTTGCTTTTGCTCTCTTACTCACAGCTGAGATATGTGGGTGATGTACCTCTGACTGCGATCTGACCTTTACAGCTGTTCCTAAATTCAGCTGCAAGACTTGTGTTCAGTTTTCCTAGGTTCTCTCACACTACACCACTGTTCCGTTTTTCCCACTAGCTCCCTGTAGCTGCTTGCATCAGATTTAAAACACTGATGCTTGCCTACAAAGCCAAAACTGGGCTTGTACCCTCATAACTTGCAGCACTCCTCACACCCCACAGTGCATCTTGCATACTTTGCTCCTCTAGCACTGCTCGACTAGTCCCCTCCATCTCACAGGGGACAAGGGAGGCATGCATCTAGACTCTTCTTTGTTCTGGGTTCTAGGTGATGTAATAAACTTGCCCTCGGTGTTCGAACAGCTGAGGCCCAGGCTATCTTCAAATGGTGTTTGAAGACCCATTTATTCTGTACTTAGCTCAACTAAATCTCCTTTGCAAAAAACAACCCTTAGAGTTTCATGAGTTTATACTCGTTTAGTTTCCTGTTTATATGCAAAATGGTACGTTTACTGATATATCTGTTTTAAGTCTCTCTGGACAAGGGCGTCTGCTAAATACTGTAAATGTAAAGTTGCTTTTGTGCCATGTATTATCCACTTTGGACTTGTCACTGTGGCGCAGTGGATAGTGCTGTGGCCTCACAGCAAGAGGACCCGGGTTTGATCCCTGCATGGGGCGACCTGAGAATTTTTGTGTGGAGTTAGCATGTTCTCCCCGTGTTTGCATGGGCTTTCTCCTGTTGCTCCGGTTTTCTTCCACAGTCCAAAGACATGCACGCTAGGTAAATTGGAAATGCTAAATTGTCATTAACTTGTGTATTGATATGTGACTTTTGTGTATGATATGAGACTTGTGTGTGAGTTTGACCATGTTCCTGTCATTAGAATAGGCACTGGTGCTGAGGATAACGTTAAAAAATAACTATAAATAAAAATACTATCCACTTATTTATATCTTTTACTGTGTTCCTTGAAATTTCTAATTCCTTGGGAAAACAATTATGATGATATTGCTTTACTGCTTTAGATCATGTAGAAAATGTATTTATGTTCATGTATTAGTTAATCATATGGATAACTTTTTACTTTTTTATGAAGAGGAGGAAGAGAACACAGAGGATCAAGATGAACATGGAAACCTCAGAGGTCTTATTGATGATGACAGTGTGGATGAGGAGGAGGAGGAAGAAGAGGAAAATAAAAGTGGAGGAGGAGGAGGAGGAGGGGGAGGAGACAGTGATTCTGGAGAGGAGGTCCGACATCGTCGCCGGAAGCGTGGTGAGCATTTATCTGTTTTTGTTTCTTTTCATTAGTCTCATTACCAGGCAATAACTAATCTGTTACTATAACAAATGCAAGTGTAAATTAAAAGCATATAATGACATAATACATCATTTGATATGTTTGTGAGTGTGTTTATAATAAGTGCTTTAAACTTCTTTTATAGATTATGATGACCTTCTGGATGATGATGATCTGGACCTTATTGAAGAAAACCTGGGGGTTAAAGTGAAGAGAGTAAGTCTGCAGAATCCTTATTTCCTCACAGCTTCTCCTGGCTGTAGGTGATGAGGATGCTCTTATTAGGTATAGGAATGGGAATAGCATTAAAAACACAGTTTTCTCATAAAAACGGGAAAAGATTCTACTGATTCATGCTTGAATAACCTTTGCATGCAGCAATAGCTGTTTACACGGACACAAATATTGGGAATAAAGAGCCGGTCGGAATAAAAATGCGTCATATAAGCGTGTTTTCTGATCAGGTTGAGCTCAATCGGAATGAACTTGTATTCTGAACGAGAGGGTGGTTTATTCCGATCCTTATTCGGAAAAACATCCATGTAAACACTTAATCTTCATCGAGACTGAAAAATAACCCGACTGCGCATGTGTTGCAATTCCGTGATTGATGGTTTGTTGATAGCGCAGACAGAAGTACAAATCGTTCTGTGCTTGTTTTAGGGAAATGACAGCACTGCACATGTCACAATGCTGCTATTCCGAACAAAGCTTTGTGCATGTGTTCGCTCGTCATATTGAGATTATTCGATTTTCAATCCCTTTATATTTTTAATCTGATTAAGTAATTTTGCATATTTAAAGATATTATAACTCATAGCTGTGTCTCAATTCTACGTGAAGTCATCATCACATTTATGACATTTACAAGTACTGATTTGCTCAGGGTTGTAGGGTTCAATTTTCATGGTCATAGCAAAATTGAACACTGCTTTTTATGTATTTGAACAAGTTGCATTCTTAGATACTGCACCAGACTTGTGATTGAGTCTGATTTCACCTATGCGGGTGTGAGGTTGGCTGATATGAGCATTCAGAGTAATTTCAATAAGACTGTTTATTATCAATCGCACATTTTTGTGATTGATGAGCACATAAAGGTGTTTGCAAAGCACCTGTGAGGGCATCACTGTGGTGCAGTAGATAGTACTGTTGCACTACCTCCGGAGTGGAGTTTGCATATTCTCATGTGTTTGCGTGGGTTTACTCACGATACTCCAGTTTATTCCCGTCATTAACATGGCCATCAATGCAGAAGATTACATTAAGCTATCAGAGTACCTATATACACTATATTGCCAAAAGTATTTGTCCACACATCCAAATTATGGGAATCGGGTGTTTCAATCACTTCTATGGCCACATGTGTATAAACTCAAGCACCTAGGCATGTAGACTGTTTTTACAACCATTTGTGAAATAATGGGTCGCTCTCAGGAGCAGAGTGAATTCCAGTGTGGAACTGTGATAGGACGCCACCTGTGTAACAAATCCAGTTGTGAAGTTTCCTCCTCTCTCCTATATATTCCACAGTCAACTGTCAGCTGTATTATAAGAAAATGGAAGTGTTTGGGAACGACAGCAACTCGGTCACCAAGTGGTAGGCCACGTAAACTGACGGAGCATGGTCAGCAGGTGCTGATGTGCATAGTGCAAAGAGGTTGCCAACTTTCTGCACTACAGACCTCCAAAATTCATGTGGCCTTCAGATTAGCTCAAGAACAGTACACAAAAATCTTCATGGACTGGGCTTTCATGGTCGAGCAGCTGCATCGAAGCCAAACATCACCAAGTGCAATGCAAAGCGTTGGATGCAGTGGTGTAAAGCACGCCACCGCTGGACTTTAGAGCAGTGGAGACTTCTCCATGGCAATCTGATGGACGAGTCTGGGTTTGGCGGTTGCGGTTGCTGACTTCATTGTGCCCAGTGTAGGGGGGAGGGGGGATTATGGTGTGGGGGTTTTTCAGACGCTGGGCTTGGCCACTTTAGTTCCAGTGAAAGGAACTTTGAATGATTCATCAAACCAAGACATTTTTGGACAATTCTATGCACCCAACTTTGTGGGAACATTGTGTGCACCAGTGCCCAAGCAAGGTCCATAAAGACATGGATGGCAGAGTCTGTTGTGTATAACCTTGAATGGCCTGCACAGAGTCCTAACCTTAACCCGATAGAACATCTTTGGGATGAATAACAGCGGAGGCTGAGAGCCAGGCTTTCTTGTCCAACATCGTGTGTGACCTAAAAATGCGCTGGAAGAATGGTCAAAAATTCCCATAAACACACTCCAAAATCTTGTTAACAGTCTTCCCAGAAGAGTTAAAGCTGCAAACAGTGGACCGACGTCATATTGAACCCTATAGATTGGGGATGAAATGTGAATCAAGGCATGTGAGCAAATACTTTTAGCAATATAGTGTATGATCATACAGATATTCTCATTAAATCCTCTTCCTTTGTCTTTTTTTTGTACCATTTCATTATAAAGCGTGTTTATTAATCCTGTTCAGTGGATCAACTGCCTCCTGGATCAACTTCCTGTGTGCTCTTTGATAATAATATACATTACAGCTGACATGAAACTAAGATCAGACGGTACCTTTACAGAAAAAGAAGTACTCGCGTGTAAGAACGATGGATGATGATGGTGAAGATGACGAGAAAGACCAGATTGCAGATGAGATCTTTACCGGAGATGGGGATGGAGATGGGGAAGAGATTGGAGAAGGTGGAGAAATGCTGCACCCTGGGAACGATGAAGAGGAAGACGAGGGAGAGGAATCAGGTAGAGAAATGTTTTGTGTTACGCTTATGACATTTATGAAAGTTCTGTTATTTATTCTTGTGGTGTTTGGATCTGCACAGATATAGATGATTTTATTGTGGATGATGATGGCCAGCCCATCACCAAAAAGAAAGGAAAGAAGTTTACTGGCTATACTGATGCGTGAGTAACGAGTACTCTTTGTTCATCTGTGACAAATCTCTTGTTTTTAGATGCAGCATTTTTGTGCATATTTACTATAAATGTGTCATTAGACCATCCCCCCTTCTTTATTTAGTGCTTTACAAGAGGCCCAAGAAATTTTTGGTGGTGACTTTGACTTTGCCGAGTTTGACCCCGAGGCATACGATCGTGCCGAGGAAGAGGAGGAGGATCAAGATGATGAAGCCTGGGATCGCCCAAAGAAACAGACAAAGAGAAGAGTGGGTCGCCGCAGTATCTTCGAGATCTATGAGCCCAGCGAGCTGGAGAGTAGCCACATGACAGACCAAGACAATGAAATACGGTCCACAGACATGCCCGAGAGGTTCCAGGTAAGGTAATACACACCTTACACCTGAATTTCAACCTTGCATCAGCAAGCTGAACGCTGCAAGACATCTTAAATATTCTACGTACGTTATATCTGCATTGAACACAATTTGTAAGTCACACTTGACTCAAGCTTGTAGCTCAGAGGTAGACACTTCATACACTATATTGCCAAAAGTATTTGCTCACATGCCCTGGTTCACAAATTAGCTTAAGTGACATCCCATTCCTAATCCACAGAGTTCAGTACTCTTCGGGGGAGGCTGTCCACAAGGTTTAGGAGTGTGTTCATGGGAATTTTTGACCATTCAGAAGGGCATTTGTGAGGTCCTACACTGATGTTGTACGAGAAGGCCTGACTCTTAGTCTCCGCCCTTATTCATTCCACTTGTGGCGCAGTGGATAGTTCAGTGGCCTCACAGCAAGTGGACCCTGCTTTGATCCCTGGATGGGGCAACCTGGGAATTTCTGTGTGGAGTTAGCATGTTCTTCCTGTGTTCTTGTGGGTTTTCTCCCACAGTCCAAAGACATGCACGCTAGATAAATTGGAAATGCTGAATGTCATTAACTTGTGTATTAATGTGTGACTTTTGCATACGATATGAGACTTGTGTATGAGTTTGACCGTGTTCCTGTCATTAGAATAGACACGGGTGCTGAGGATGACGTTTAACAATAAATAAATAATAAAATTAATTCCACATATGTTCTGTCGGGTTAAGGTCAAGACTCGGACCAGTCAAGTTCCTCCACACTAAACCGTCATCCATGTCTTTATGGACCTTGCTTTGTGCACTGATGCACATTCATGTTAGAAGAGAAAGGGACCGGGTCAAAACTGTTCCCGCAAAGTTGAAAGCATGGAATTATTTAAAATTTTCCATTATATTGAAGTATTCAGAGTTTATTTCACTGAAATTATGGGGCCAAGCCCAGCTCCTGAAAAACAACCCCACACAATAATCCCCCTCCACCAAACTTTACACTTGGCACAATGCAGTCAGACAAGTACCATTCTCCTGGCAACCACCAAACTCAGACTCATCCATCAGATTGCCAGATGGAGAAGTGCGATTTGTCACTCCAGAGAACGCCAACTGCTCTACAGTCCAGTGACTGCGTGCTTTACACCATTGCATCCGACGCTTTGCATTGCACTTGATGTTTGGCTTCGATGCAGCTTTCATTTTCTTATAATACAGCTGATCATTGACTGTGAAATATTTAGAGGCGAATAAATTTCACGACTGGATTTGTTGCACAGGCGCCGTCCTGTCACAGTTCCAGGCCGAAATTCCCTGAGCTCCTAAGAGCGAGGCATTCTTTCACAAATGTTTGTAAAAACAGTCTGCATGCCTAGGTGCTTCATTTTATACACCTGTAGACATGCAAGTGATTGGAACATCTTATTTGGATAGGTGAGCAAATACCTTTGGCAATATAGAGTATATGCTATTTATGTAAAGCAGTTACAAATATGAAAATTTAATTTGAGGGTTAAAATTCGACTGGCATCATATTTGAGCGAGATGGAACTGTTTATTTATAGTAGATGGAAGCAAATCACTTTATTTTGCCTTATTTTGGCCTCCAGTTACGTACTATACCTGTGAAGCCTGCTGAGGATGATGAACTAGAGGAAGAGGCTGAATGGATTTACAGAAATGCTTTCTCTACACCCACGATATCCATGCAGGTATTGTGAAGCTTCGCAAGTTTCTTGTCTTTATTTCAAATGATATAAACCCCAGTGTTAAAGATAAACGCTGTCCTAAACTTCAGGAGAGCACGGACTACCTGGACCGTGGAACCAGCACAAACTTTAGTAGGAGAGGCCCCAGTACCATTGCTAAGATCAAGGAGGCACTCAACTTTATGAGGAACCAGCACTTTGAGGTAAATGTCTATATGACGGCGGTTAAAAATTTAGTTATAAACCTTTTATTTCTGATAACTGCTTTACAATGGGGTCAACTGGCATCAACCCCAAGCTGACTGGACTACACTTTACAGTTCTTCTGCATTCCTTGGTTTTGTCTAGCATTTTTGACGTCTGCCCACAAAATCCCAAAAGGATTGTGGTCTGGGAATTGGGTTAGCCACTTCATAACATCAATGTTGGTCTAGAACCAGAATATTGCGTGCTTGCTGGGGTTGTTTACCTGCTGAGATGCCCATTTCGAGGACTATTCCGGTCACGGTGTTCTTTAGCAAACTGTAACCTTTTCAGCACCTGTGGTACTTTGGTACTTTGCAAGTGTTTGTGTTTACGTAGGCTTCTTCAGATTGTTGCAGTACTCACAAGTTACTGTATATCTACTTTTATCTTCCTGGAACTGATCACCGGATACTTCTTTGCCGTTATTGTTATTCTGTGATCTTTGCAGATGATGGTATTTTTAATGTATCGTTATCTTTATTCTTATGGAGTTTGCTTCTGTGTTGATAGAAATGGGACCAGTAAACATTGGCAATCACCAGTGGATTGATTCATTTTAATCTCTTCATCTTGCAGGTTCCCTTTATTGCGTTCTACAGGAAGGAATATGTTGAACCAGAGCTCAACATTAATGATCTATGGAAGGTTTGGCAGTGGGACGAGAAGGTATACTAACTATAATATATAATCATTTTAAATGTTTGTTTTGTACATATTTATGTATTATTGAATTATTTTTTTTTCAGTGGACCCAGTTGAGGACACGTAAGCAAAACCTCACCCGACTCTTCCAGCGAATGCAGTCATATCAGTTTGAGCAGATCTCCGCTGATCCCGATAAGCCACTGGCTGATGCCATACGTCCGCTGGATACAGCCGACATGGAAAGGTAAGCTGTTGATCCAGTACATATGGAGAAAGGGGAATATTATATGCATCATTATAGACATGTTCTAATTGCAAGCATTGATTTATTGGCAGACTGAAAGATGTCCAGTCTATAGAGGAGCTGAGCGATGTATACAACCACTTCTTGCTCTATTATGGACGAGACATTCCCAGGATGCAAAATTCTGCCAAAGTTACTAAGAAAAAACGGAAGAAGATCAAGGAGCTGTTGGAGGAAGACGGTATGTTAAGTATGTAACAGAATACGAGTTGCTGGGACGAACGTGTGACTGGACAATATTGTGAAACTGTTTTTTTGGCCATACTAGGTGAGGAAGCCGAAGTAGAGGAGGAGGAGGATGAAGAGGAAGAAGAGCAGAAAGGTCCAGATCTGAAGCAAGCCTCTCGTAGAGACATGTACAGCATCTGCCAGGCCGCGGGACTTGGTGTGTGTTTGAGTGATATGCTGACATGGATATTTTCAGAAAGCATTTGCGTAGACCTGTTGTTACCGAGCCCGAGAATGTCTTTGGTTGAATGAATTTATATCATGAATGTCTCTCTCGCTGACTGTTTACAGATGGATTGGCCAAGAAGTTCGGTCTCACCCCTGAGCAGTTTGGTGAGAACTTGCGTGACAGTTACCAGCGTCATGAGACTGAGCAGTTCCCTGCAGAGCCAATGGAGCTAGCTAAGGACTATGTATGCAGGTAAACATGAAGATGATTCTAGCAGTGGCCATGTCTATTAGTTTGCATGTCTCCTTTTTGTTTGTAGTATTACTAAGGTTGCTTACAGTGAGTCTGAAGCTCAACACAATTATATTTCTTTTGATATACACAGTCAGTTTAACACACCAGAGACTGTTCTTGATGGCACGCGCTATATGGTGGCCATGCAAATTGCCCGTGAACCTCTGGTCAGACATGTCCTGAGACAGACCTTCCAGGAAAGAGCTAAAATCAACATCAAACCTACTAAGAAAGGCAAGAAGGTAAGCGTTTAAAGATATAAAGATTCTTCTTTATGCTGTTAATGATGTATTGGTAAATTATTTTGTATTGATCTGATTCATTTATGTAGGACATTTATATATTGATGCTACTAGAGCATTTTTATGTGTTATCCTTATCTAGCTTTTTAATAATCAATTGTTTTTTCCCCTAATCTTGTGTATTTTACAAATATTAAGAATAGCTTTGTTGCTACTTGTTGTAGACATAAGTGTTTGTATTTCTGTGTTGCAGGATGTAGACGAGGCGCACTATGCATATTCATTCAAATACTTAAAGAACAAGCCTGTGAAAGAGCTAAGTGGAGATCAGTTCCTGAAGATGTGCTTGGCAGAGGACGAGGGTCTACTCACTATAGACATCAGCATTGACTTGGTTGGAGTTAAAGGGTATGACTCTTGTTCTTTGCCCAGATTATACACACCTTTTTTAACAGTTCATCAAGTTTTGCTTACTTTAGCGAATATTTCGATGAATACGAGTCTAGTGTCAATAACCAGTTCATTATATTTACATTTTTCTTTTTTTGCTCCCTTTATTGCAGCTATGGAGGAGATCAGACCTACTTTGATGAGATAAAGCAGTTCTACTATAGAGATGAGTTCAGTCACCAGGTGCAAGAGTGGAATAAACAGAGAACACTGGCCATCGAACGTGCCCTCCAGCAGTTTCTTTATCCCCAGATGGCCAAGGAGCTGAAAAATAAACTCATTGCCGAGGCCAAAGAAAACATAATCAAGGTCAGTTTAAAATGTTTTAAGAGTGGTGGGTGTTTGAGTGACAGTTTGATTAGACATACAGGGGTTAGACAATGAATCTGAAACACCTGTCATGTTAGTGTGGGAGGTTTCATGGCTAAATTGGACAAGCCTGGTGTCCAATCTTCATTAATTGCCCATTGCACCAGTAAGA
>JAOUQV010000018.1:6484999-6500021 GCA_028565295.1 Aspidoras spilotus | reverse complement strand
GATGCGGGCATCGATCCCGCTACCTCTCGCATGCTAAGCGAGCGCTCTACCATTTGAGCTAATCCCCCACAAGGTCGTGTTTGTTGCAGTGGGCAGGTCAACACATATCGAGTGGTAATAATCAAATGGTAGAGCGCTCGCTTAGCATGCGAGAGGTAGCGGGATCGATGCCCGCATCCTCCAGCTTCCATTTTATTTGAAAGCACAAAGTTACATATAAATATAACTGTTAGATAGCGTGCAAAACAAAACGTTCAAGATATTTTGGCAAGATTAATTCACCATTTAATTCAGTTATTGAATTAATAATTGAGTTATAATTGAGTAAATTGAGTTAGAACTAAAGAAACGAAAGAAATAAAATCAAACAGTTCAGCATGTATACTATGGAGTACAGTGTTTGCGGGCAAATCTTTCTCAACATTCAGAACTCTTACAACCTTCTGAAAAAGTATATAATTTAGTGCAAGCTACAGTGAAGCAGAGGGATCCCAGGGAGAGATGACTCCGGAAATCTTAAGTTTGCATGTTCTCCTGTGTTCAAGTTGGTTTTCTCCAGGTGTGCCGGTTTCCTCCTGCATATAAGACATGCATGCTGGGTTAGTTGGAGTCTCTAAAGTGGCCCTCTGGTGTGTGACTTTGGTGTGTGTGCACGCCTTGCGATGGATTGGCACCCTGCCCTCATGCCTAGAGTTGCCGTGGGCCCATATGGCCCGTAATCCTGTGTGGATTATGCGGAAGATAATAAATGAATGGATGAAAGCAGGCAACTCATTCTCTTCAAACTTTACTAAAAGACAAGCTCCAGTAAAATTATTAAAATGGAGCTACTTAATAACAGGTACAGCTGTATCACATTTTAAACTTAATAATAAAGTGACTTTAAGAAGAACCACATTCCTTTATGTGAAAAAACAGCAATAATTCAATCGGCACCAGATAACCAAACAACGCAATCTGGCTAACGAGTGACATCGCTGCTACAACTCGCATAATAATACTTGACATGAACAATGTGGTACTGCTGAACATTCGGTGTAGCCCCAAGACCCCACAGTGCTGGGTTTAGTGTGTCTTTATGGTTAGTATTTCAGGACAAGTGGGTAACATGAGTGTAACATGAGGTACAACATATTAACACGTCTACAGTAGAGAACACTCATAACACTGTAACACAATGAAAAATAAAACCCCCACGGGCTTGCATGCAACTAAAAATGTTCTCTTAAAATTTTAAATATACTATAAGTCTAAATTTTTTCAAGCAAAAAATATACTTAAATTCTAATGCCCCATGATACCAAACATAATGGATAAATTAAGACATCTCTTCACTTTTATGTGTTATATGGACTTTTAAAAGCAGTGGTTTGTGGCTGTATTTTTTCATTAATCTTATTTAGGTAAGCATGAAAATAAATCCCAGTGTTCTTAATCTTTTAGCCAGAATACCTTCAATTAAATATCATTAGTGCACATAAAAAGAATAATAAATAAATCCAAATTAATTAAATAAAGTATTTACTACTGACTAGGTGTTAAATTAAATTAGAGTGTACAGTAGAATCTAAGTAAATATTAGTGTGCCTAGAGCAAACATTCCTTAATGTAAGGAAATAAACTCAGCTCTGACACGAATACACCCAAACGTCATCTGCGATGGGGCTACGTTTCGTTATAGGAAAAAAGCTGACTGAATTGATTATATCCATCAGCTCCAGTGCATTTCAGCATGCTGGTGCCTTTAGCTGCTCATCAGGGCTAAACGGCACTGCAGATCCAATAAGCACACTTTTCATAAAGCGATTTATCACTTCACAGATCAATCACAGATGCTAGAACTTTTTTATATCTGGGTAAAACCATGTTATGCCCTTTTTTTAGGTGCCCCTCTGGCGACCAGCAAAGCGGTGCAGCTTCTCGCAGTGGTCCAGCTTCATGTTCTCAGCCTTCTGCTTCAGCCGCTCATCACGATAAAGCTGACCCAGGTTAGCTAAGTCAGACTCTGAGAAATAAACAAATTACATGTTAGTATACAACACGGTTGTTATCACGCATAAACTGGGAGCTATTAAAGAATTTATTTTTTATTTGTTTGAGAATATATAACCTTTTATTCCAATTATCTTACTGGGCTGTTCTCATGAAGCCGTGTTACACATGTCTGGATCATATTTTCCACAAAACTATATTAGCAATAATATTTTCTATAAAAAAATTAAAGGCCACTATATGTGCAAGTGCAATTATAAGTTTAATATAATAAAAAAAAAAAAAAATGTAAAAAAATATTTAGTCCAAAATGTGTCAAGATCGATGAAATCATCATTTCATAACACCCATAAAAACCACTAGATTTATTTAAATTCACCAATCATAAACTAAAATGTCTATATTTATAGAAAATACTAATGCCTTCGGTATTGTAACATTACGTATTAAATACTGTGTCAGCACTAATTACCCTTTGAATTGACAACCATTCTCTTGATGCATCGCTTAAGGCAGAAGATTCAAATGGTCAAAAAGTTGCTCCCTTTTGTCTCAAATCATGATATTTTTGGACAGTGAATGTTCTCTCTATCGATTATCATTACCATTATGGAATATAGATTTGTATATACTTAAATTCTTTTAATGATTATAAAGGCAATATAAGCCTTTATTGTGCAGCGTAGAATGCTAGCATTATGTGTTATTTACTAACTTGGCCAAGAACATGTCTTTACTGATACTCTTGTTTCTCATTACCGTTCATTTTACCGGTCATAATGTTAATGGGTATTAGTACTATTTAGTTTACTGTGTACAGCAAAGCCACAATTATAAATATATCCACAAGCACCAATTAATTGGGTCCAAGACAACAAATGCATCAGCATACAATTTTAAGAATATACAATGGGTACAGAAAGTATTCAGACCCCTTTAAATTTTTCACTGCAGCCATTTTTTTAAATCCAAAAAGGTTAATTTTATTTCTCATTAATCTACACTCATCACACCTAGTATTGAGTTGATTAGGAAAGGCACACACCTGTCTATATAAGACCTCACAGCTCACAGTGCATGTCAGAGCAAATGAGAATTATGAGGTTGTAGGAATTGCCCAAATTGCGGCAAGGAATAGATTTGGCCAAGCCACTGCATTTGGCACACGGGTAAAAAATGCTATAAGTAGAAATCTGTTTGGAGGCACTGATCACCAGTTATGGCTGACCACACTAAAAACTGGCCTTTTTCGGTCACGGTCGATCAGTCGGTGCATCTCTACTGTTTACGTCTAATTTTTGGAACACACGCTCCAGTCTGCATTTGCGTGGAGTCTGTAAGCCACACAGTGATGAAATTCCAACAGATTTTTGATAATTAGGATTCTGCTGTTATGACATACACTATATTGGCAAAAGTATTCACTCACTCGACTTGTTTAAATATTTAGCTGCTCGACCATGGAAACCCATTCCATAAGGCTTTCTGCGCACTGTTCTTGAACTAATATGCATGAAATTTGGAGGTCTGTAGTGATTGACTCTGCAGAAATTTGGTGACCTTTTCGCACTATGCGCATCAGTATCTGCTGACCGACGCTCAATTTACGTGGCCTATCACTTTGTGGCCGAGTTGCGGTCGTTCCCAAACACTGCCATTTTCTGATAATACAGCTGACAGTTGACTGTGGAATAATTAGGAGCGAAGAGAAAATTTCACAACTGGATATTTGTTGCACAGGTGGCATCCTATCACAGTTCCACGCTGGAATTCACTGAGCTCCCGAGAGCAACCCATACTTTCACAAATGTTTGTAAAAACAGTCTGCATGCTTAAGTGCTAGATTTTATACACCTGTGACCATAGAAGCAATTGTAACCTGAGTAATTTGGATGGGTGAGCAAATACTTGCAATGTAGTGTATGTTCATAAATATCCAGGGAATAGTTCACACTCAAACACTTGTGTGATTTTTGTGAAATTACATTCATAAGCTCCCATTAAATCAAAGTAATATGAGCTTATGAATTTTTGAGGCTTTGACAAGACAAACCAGAAAATTTAGCCTTTATGTCAGACACAGCAATAGATACAGACGATTTGCTATAGCGCCACCATCTTTGCACATGGAAGGAGAGGGTTTACTAACTACTGGCCAATATCACATCTGCTGTTAATTTGAAGTGAAGTAATACAAAAGACAAATAGAAATAAAGGAATATAGCTGAACGAGTGAAATATACATTGAGGTATGGGAACATGATTGTACATGATATGAAAATGTGGTATGGGAACATGATTGTAATGTAACCACCGACTGGGGAACTGTATCAGTGATAATACATACCACCTGCCTAATCCATTGATCGTTCAGTGTATATCAGCAAACTTTCAAACAACTAAGGGGAGTTTGACTCTACACTCAGTCTGAGCAGCATACTCACTCTGCTGCTTCTCTCGCCAGCAGCTGCTCTGTAGATGGTCTATGTAGTCACTCTCGATGGTTCTTTCAAGCTCATCCAGGGCCACCCCGTGATATTCTTTTTCAAAACTCTTATCCACGTAATACTGTACTCCCATATGCTGCGTCTCCCTGGACACTACCAAACCCATGGACCTGTGGGAAAACAGAATGTTTTATCAGTGTAGTCAGTACTGCAACAAAATCGTTCCTCAAAACTTTGGAATGCCATTCAAAATTCACACTATAATCTAATGTTTATATATCATGGTTATTTTATTTAATTTACATGTAAATCAATGTGAATGCAATCAGCGTATCTGTAGCAGTCTGACAAGCATGTCTACAGCAACTATGCATTATATAATCTCTGTCACTGCTTCTTTTGTGTTATAAAGAAATAATCAGACTCACGGTTTGTAGAAAAGGCTGTAAGGAGGGTTAGTGGCCATCAGCTGTGTTATTACAGAGATGAGGATGAGAACCAGTACAGGTAGAAGCTGCAGGAAGGCTGTGAATGTATTCTAAAAATAAATTCCATATAAAATGCCATAATTATACAAAAAATTTATATCTATATAATTTTACATAATATTTTGTTAATATAGGATTAAGGAAAATTTGCTCTGGCACAAAAGGAATCCTGTATAACATCACAGATTGTCAGTTAAAATGCAATAGACCATTCAAAGACATTTACATGATTATTTTGTCCCACTCCACTAAAGATTAAAAAGTATGCTCATGGAGTCATCATACTGCTGAAACGTGAACCTCTATCTCAGTCTAATATTTAGTACACAGGTTTTCCTCAAGGCTGTCCTCTGTATAAAGTAGATTGCCAAAGATTTTTAATAAGAGACATATCTGGACTATGGGCAGGACAAACTAACACATGCACTCTAGGTAACATGTGCAAATGAGGAATGGTATGTCCTTTAGAAATTGGCATGGCGTTCCTGCCAGCAGATGCAATCTTAACAGAATTTTATGTCTTCCCTCTCCTGATAAAACAATATAAACTTCCTTATCAGCAGTACATTCATACATGTGCAGATCACACATGCGTAGAGGCATTCCATTCAGTTTTTTTTTATTTTTCGTTGTTAACAGTCTGGAGGTTGCTTATTAGTTTTGGCACATGGTCTATGACGTTAATTAATAAAACATTCGTAAAAAATACAAGCAAATTACCAGTAAAATTCTAAAACTTGGGATGCTTGCTGGGATGATGCAGATTATTGAAGGCCGGGAAATTCCCGTTCTGTCACTCATTTCCTACTAGCACCTCCCAGTTGCCAAGAAACCCATCACTTATAGCAGGTAGGGTAGCCTAGCATGTGATCTGTTGGAATCAATATTCAATGATTGCTCTAAAATGATGCATAAACACAATTGAATATGTCTCACTGGACAAAAGCGTCTAACCAGCCTGAACAACGGGATGAGACAGGGTGGTCAGAGTAAGTACATTTTGTTTTACTATCGTGAATCTGGACATTAAAAAAAATGTTTTCTGTTACTAGATAAACTGCTGATTGTTGAACTTGTGAAAATGGTGTTAGTTTTAAAATCTTTCATCACCCTGTCCTAGTTTATCTGTGTGTTGCAGATGTCTTTTCCTATTTTAAAAATGCAATTAGATTGCGCAGTGAAAAGGTGTAAAGAACAGTATGCGGCCCAGGAGTTAGGAAAGCAAAAATTCTGTACATGCAGTAGACCTGAGGATTGGGTTTTAAGCTACGATAAAGAGCAAAGTTCAGGAATCAGTTGGAAAGGAGATGTGTGTGAGAGCATGTCTTACCTGGCTGTGGTTCTCCTGCACTTCCTCGTCGCGTCTCTCATAAGCACGACGTCTGCGAGGTTGGTAGAAATGGGAATAAGAAGCTCCTCTGTTTGTATATACATGAATGTTACCTGTAATGATGCAATAAAACAAGTATACTGTATCTGGATGCACTTACACAGAGAAATGGACACACAATACACACCTTACGTTTTGTCTAATCAGCGATTTATTTACCATTTTTAAATTTGCATTAATGTAATTTATTATTATTATTTTTTAATAACTTTTGGATAATGCTTACACAGCAGATAAACTGTAGAAATGCAACATCTAGTGATTCAGTTCAGGTTTGGTTTTGCCTGCTTCTATAAAACTGACTAACCTGTTGGAAACCTGCCACCAAAAAAGATATTGAAAAGCTCTTCCGGCGAAATGTCTGGCTCAAAGTCTCGGTGGAAGGTCCGATGGTGTGTGCGAGCGTAACATGGCTGGCCTGTGGAGTTACTAGCTGTCTCTGCAGCACCCTGTTCTCCATACTGATCATACTGCATCCTCTTCTCTGGGTTACTCAGCACTGTATAAGCATTACCAATAGCTGCAAAAAGAGCAAAAGTCATTTAATACAAGATGATTTACAAAAATAATCTACATAAAAATGTCATATACAGGATATAATCTATTATAATAACGCTATATGCGTTATTACACATAAAATATAAGGCTAGTGGTCAGATTTCTTGTCCAGGGTTAAATGAAATGCCGTAAATTAAGCTCTCCACTTTAAAAAGTCACATTTCTGAATCCAAGTCATACCTTTAAAAGCATCAGTAGCTCCAGGAGCACAGTTCTTATCTGGGTGAAATCGTAGAGCAAGTTTGCGGTAGGCCTTTTTTAAATCCTCATCATTAGCATCCTTTGGCACACCAAGAATCTCATAGAAATCTTTACATCTCTGAATCCTGCCAGTAAAGTCAGATCCTGGGTCATTAACAATGTAATACTATAGGAGATTTTCAGTATGTGATGCTAAAAGGATGTACCTTATGACTCCTTGTCTCTGCTCTTCTGTATAGCTGTTCTTTTTCTCTTGGGGTGCTTCATCAGAGTCTCCTGTGCTGTACCGCTGGTGCTGCCGCTGACCAGGAATGTCTTCATTTGAGTTCCTCCACCCGGGCGGGGGCGTGTATGTACGCTCATTTTCTGGGGCGGATGCACTCCCATTCTTCACAATGGCATCAATGAGAACTAATTGTTGATAAAGAGAACAAGAGGGATAGCTTGTCACATGATGTGCATGGAGCCAAATTACTAAGGATTAATAAAGATAAGTAGAAAACTCAAAAGCCCAAAAAAGTCTGAAAATGTGATGGCTGAATCAGTCAGTCAGAGCTTTTAGCAAAAAGAGTAACTTGATAGTACTACTCTTTTCAGTCATTTCCTTAATCAGGAATCGCCACAAGTCAATATTTTCAGAATCTTCTGCTCCAACACCAACTACCTGCATATTTACATTGACCACATTCATATACCCCCTCTTTGCTCTTCCTCTCTGCCCCCAGCCTGGCAGCTCCATCTCTAACATACTCCTGGCAATATATCCCCTCCGCACACATGCAAATTATCTCAGTCTGTCCATACTTTTCAGCCACTCCAGAATTCCACAGTTCCTTCCTCAGCACCCTGTCACAAGCTTTCTCTAAATCCACAAAGAAACAGTGGTGCTCTTTCTGACCTTCTCTATACATTTCCATCAGTATTCTCAAAGCAATAATCACCCTTTCTTAATATGAAACCATACTGCTGATCATAAACAGGGTCTGCTTGTCTAAGCCTAGTTTCCACAAATACCTCCTAAATCTTTATTGTCATGCACATCTTAGGAACCCTGCTATTATTAAGTACATTATTTAGTTTGTTAGATATGAATAAGCCCCTCTAGCATATTTTTTTCATACAGTATATTTTAAAATATAGTCTGTCCTCTCTAACTTTATCTCCCAATAAATCCCTGGTGATGTTTTCTTAATCCTAATCCTGTCCATACTGGTCAACACCTTAAGGTCTGCCGCTTCCAGCTCTGCTTCCTGTCTCATAGTCAGTGCCACTGTCTCCAAACCATACAACAAGGTTGGTCCTCTCTACTCTCTTATAGTCCCTTCCTTCCCTTTTGCTGCAACCCTTTACATATCACTCCTGACACTTTTCTTCATCCAGTCCATCCTGCCTATACTCTCTTTTTCAACTCTTTTCCACCTCTTTTTCACAGTCCCCATCTTCTTAGACAATTGATCCCAAGTACCTTATCTCCTGCACCTTCGTGACCACTTTTCCTTGTTGCCCGACAGTTCTGCCAGTCTCCCTGTCATTGACACACATGTATTCTGTCTTACTACAGTTGACTTTCATTCCATTACTTTTCAAAGAATACCTCCACCTCTCCAAGTTTTACCCTGCTCTCATGATGTCGTCTGGAAACACAGTCCAAGGTGATTCCTGTCTGACCTCATCTGTTAGTATATGTTATTAATGTCACTAACATTTTTCTTTACCATACATTTTATTTAGTAATAACTGATGGGAAATATATATATATACTTTTAATAAAAAGAAAGCATTAGTGCAAGATCCAAACAGACACCTGAGACCACCATTAATCATGAGACGTATTACCTTAGACGCTGCACTTTCTATTTTAGTGGCAGTGTGTAAATCCTAAGGTTACTCACCTCGGGCTCGGGCGCTAGGGTATATTTTCTGTGCTTCATACAACATCTGCAGGGCCTTGTGCTTCTGTCCTGATCTCAGCCATAGCTTGGCTGTTTCTATCAGTCTGTCAGATTCTTCTTTTTCCATTTCAAAACCCACCGGCATCTCTCTGCAGCTGCTTCAGATAACGGAGCTGTCTTCTAATGTGTTAAAAACCTGACACACACACAACCCCCAGAATGGCAGCTGCAATGACAGGCTGCCAAAATGCACTATTTAAAAAAGCAAAGCAGGAGAGAATTGTGTTTCTCATTGGTATGACATTAAAACCAAAAACAAAACAACGTTAATTCGGAAACAATTGTACCTCAAAAACTGCTGCGCGCGTGACGAAGCTGAGGAGAGCTAGCAGGCTATTAACGGCTAACTAGCAGTAGGCTAGTTTTATTTTTCCGGTAACATTACAACCGTTTTAATTGCTGTAACTGTATATCATTTTATTTACACATACACAATCCGCTATCCGAAGCTCAATGTTGCATATCTTTAAATATATTTATATAAAACTTTGTTGTAAAGGGGAATATTAAGTGTCCGAATAGCGACAACTAGAAAACGCCATCTCTACCGGAACCGGAAGTACGACAAGGACAAGTGGAAACGCCAATATTACCTGTATATTGTATTTCCTGCTGCACAGTACAGTTCCAATATCATTTATTTAAATAGATCAGCAATTTAGAAACGTTTGCTTAATGTAGCATTTAATAGTGAACAAGAAACTAATAAATATTTGAAATGCATCCTAAAATCCATACATTCATTCATCCTTCCATTCATTAATTTAATATATTCCCCTAAATCACAGCTCTCGGAGCAAGGGCAGGAACAACCCTAGACAGGGCACAACTCCATTGTGCGGTACACACATTCAAACATTTAGGGCCACACCTTAGAGACACCAGTTAACCTTATATGTATATCTTTAGAATGCAGGAGGAGAACTTGGAGGAAATATACAGAAACACTGGGAGAACATGAAAACTCCACACAGAAATTTCCTTCTTGATGTGAGGCGACAGCACTACCCACTCTGCCACTTTGCCGCTCGTATTATAAAATGATCAAAATCTATACGTTTATTATCTCTTAATTTGGTCATGTCTGATTTTGAGTTACAATAATAGGTCATTGGTGTCATTATCCAGTTTTCTTATATAATAACATCACATTCAAAGTTAATTACATATTTCTTTGTGATCATTTAATTTGACATATAAGTGCACTGTATAACAATGTAGAACTGTGTCATTCTAATAACACTGTCATTGCCGAAATAAGAAACGTAAAAGGTAGCATTATTGTTCAGCGATTCAAATCAGTCCTCATTTGAGCCTGGGTAATTATTCTTCATTTTCCAGTGCTGTGCTGTAAATCGAGGAGATCCTTACTGACTCCGTGTCTGTAAATAGAAGTAAAGATATATCTTTTCTTATTCAGAAACGATGCAGATACCTAAACGTTTCTATTATACAGGTTGCAATTAAGTATTTGTAGCTTCTTTCTTCCACTTTGAAAAAAGCCTTAAGCATCATCCTACCACCACCATAATTCACTGTGTTATTATAGTAGTGATGTGCATTTTAGCAACTACCTTTTAGAATAATAGACTTCTGATACAGAGCCATTAACAGGAAGTACATTTTGGGTCTTTTGTTATAAAATTCATTAATTTAAACATCAATAACATCAAATCAATATAGGGATGTTTGCAAGGGTGTCTCTCCATATAAACCATAAAAGAGTGAGAGAGCTTTGCAAGCCTTTCGATCATGGGCAGTTTTGGTGATACTCTTTTATAGAAAGTCTCCAGAGTTTGTACAAAAAGTCTTCTAATACAGTATATTGCTAGTTTCCTTTTTACAACACTTCACTATATGGGTCTGAAAACATCGCTAGACCTAGCAACACTAAGTTAGCACCTTAGAAAATACTGTTTGGTGGCTCGGTGATTCTCATGCAGATGTTTTCAGTGTTTTCTGCCTGTGTGTGTATATGAGCGTGTATATCTTGTGGAGCAATATGTTCACACACAGCAGGTATATCTGATATTTTTTACCTTGTGGGGGACATTTTATTGGTTACTGTTAGGAAAGTGGATCTTTTGTAGTGTTTAACCAAAAGTAAAAAAAATCTTTGCCAAAAAGTGGCATTTTTATTACTTAAATATTTATCATATAGCTATTACCGATGAAATTATTCATCCTGTATGTGTGTGAGTGTGTGTACGGGTGCAAGTATATATTTATTTCAACAAAGAACCTTGCGGGGATATTTAACTTTGCATGAGGACCCAGAAAGATATTCCACCATATTTGAAAATTCTTTACCAGAGTCTGTGTTTAAAGTCCTCATGGAGACTAGCATGATGCTTTGCTTCTCTTCTGTATTGCTTATATAGCTGTAAGAACATTACACAAATCACATCATTACAAAACACACTCAAAATGACAACTGTTGCTGTACCTACATACATTAAAATGTTTTTTTAATTTTTCATACCCCTCCGATATCACTGAGCCATAGTTCTTGATACCTTAAATGTAGAAAAAAAAATATTACATAAAAAATTAACAAACAGCCAAACACAGGGTCGTTTCAAGGAATTTGTGGGCCCCAGGCAAACACACCCCTAACACTGTACATATTACAGTGTGTATCCAAATTCTCCACGTACACTCACTGTATATAATTCTTAACCTGTGGGGTGTAGGGTTGGCAGTGAAAAACTGGGACACCTAAGGGAGAGTGCTACCAATGTTTTTTTCTTATGCGTGATGGGAGGTGAGGGTGTCAGTGCCCTATTGCAACGAACCTGCACACACACTACAAATACACTACTACTTTAGTTGTGAGGACTGTTTCTATTGACATCATTATTGATGAAGCTAATAATGCTAACTTTTACTCTAACATTAGCTGACTAAGCTATAAATTAAGCAACGGACCTTAATAAAGGTCAGACAAAGGAGACGCCCTACGCGACTTGACAAACAAAAGACTGCCCACGCTCTGTGAATGCGTGTAATTCAATGAGAGGGCAAAATAAGACACGCTTATAAAACGCGCGATAGGTAAAAATAAGAATAAAATGAGGTACGCTCAACAATGCGTGAGCGATAAATTATGAAAGAAAGACACTCTTCTCACAAGCAAACCAGGAAAGCAGGGCTGAGAATTATCCCTTAAATCATTAACGAATTATATACATATATATATAAAAAACGTAGCTATGTTCGCGGTGTTCTTAATCGAGTGAGCGCTCTTCGCGGCGACTCACACACACCGCTCTTACATGACAGAATTCAGCACGGGAAGCAGCGTAGTAAAATCAGCTGCTTCCTTTCACAAACACTAAAAGGTTTTTTTTCAACTGAATGAAATGCGTCGCTATTTTTTACACACTCTCTAGCTGCTACACCGTAACCATTTAGTGTGGAGAGGAGGAATGAGTGTAACGCGGCCTTGAATTAAGCACACTCCAAGTGCTTTAGCCAGGAACGTTCATTTAGGCATGAATTGAACCCCCGGCTCTTTTAGCTGGATTCTGTAAAAATAATATGGGATAAGCTACCGAATGTCACCCAAAAAATGAGAAAAGAACGTAACCGGGTTCGTCATGATTAGAGAGAGAAAGAGCAACGCACCTGACGAGTTTCGTCAAATGCACCGGGGAGAGGGCCCGACGAGTTTACTCAGGAATAGGGAGGAAAAAGAGAGTAGCGCACCCGACGAGTTACGTCAGATGCAACGGAAAAAAATCCCGACGAGATTCGCGGGGACTGAGAGAAGAAGGGAGTGTAAGAAAGGGTTCTAGAAAGAAAAAAACAGTGATCGGCTATCTGCCGCCACCGCCCTACGCCCCCTCGTGGTTGGCGACGTCAGTGCATCCCTAATACAAACACAATGCACATGAATTTTTTAAAGATGCTCAGGGCCTGTGCAATAACCTGCTATTTTTGTTGCTATACATTTTTCATACCTCGAATGCCTCAAATGTATAATGTGTATGTTTATTGTATGTTTTTTGTATGTATTGTATGTTTTTACTGTGTCTAAACATCTTAAGAATTGCTGCGTTGTACCCTGTCTCAAGTCTCACACTGTTAAAGCAGTCTAATCTAATCTAATCTAATCTAAATACACACACATCCTGTATGCACACACACATAGACACATTGGCAGTGAAGTGGAAGTGAAGTGGAATTTTAAAGGTTGACTTTTAACGTTGAATTTACTAAGGCTTAAATGTTTAAATACAGCATCTCACCCTCTTCCTTTGTTTCACGACACCGTCCCTTGAGGTTAACTGAGGTTACCAAGATCACCATAACAATGATCAAAATAAGAATTAAGATCATCACACCTGCAACATCAAAACAACAAAAATGCCATGAAAACATTACAAACATGAATTTAACAGTTAAATATAAACCATTCTGATTCCATATTTTCACTTGCAGCCTACCAAAGGCTAATGTCGTTAGCCCGTTGTCTGGTGTTTGTGGTTTGGCACCTTCATCTTCACGTAGGGGAAAAAAAAATTACAAATTAGACTACATCCATTACAATGTGGGTATTTTTCATCAGCAGGGTAGTAACATAAGCAATAATGGTATTCTTAAAATTACTTAGATTCTCATTAGCCATTTACGTTTAGTGTATATATACTGTATATAAACAGTGCTCAGTGGAGTTGGCCCAAAATGAATGAATAAATGAATGAACTGGGGTCATGTGGTTGTGTTTGCGATTGGATGTGAGGGTCCTGGAATTTTGAATAATTTTCAATGGACAAATTGTCTTGTTAGAAAGGTGATAGAGCAACAAGTTGCAATATTTCAGCAGAAAATAACAAAGGCATGGACAAATAGCTTTGCTGTCTGAGGTGAAAACATGTAGCAAAGACCAGAAATGTTGCATAGGTGGAAGTAAGTATTCCAAAGACATGCACAATAGGTTTAATTGAATTTATATTTCTTGTGGTTTTGTTCTTGCCACTGTAGTTATGTCATGCAACACAACACTGTAACGGGCATAATGTACGTTAGCTACTGGACAACGGGGCGTTCACCATGGAAGCCAGATACATTCTAGTGAACTTTTTACAAGGAACACTGTTTACATCTGTGAAATATTAGAACTTAAATATCGGGATATGTCCAAACTTAAGCTGAAGGTTTCTCTGTTGGTCAAATTAGAAGTGTTAAAAAGTGTCCAACAGCTGTTATCCAACAGAGTTACTCAGTTTAGCAGTAAATTTAGTCCAAATGTGCTAAGATTGGACCACTGAGAAGGTTAGTGCTTAGACTAGTGCTTGGACCCTGCAATTGCCATTTGCACCTATATTTTTATTATAAAAATAACTATTAATTGTCTTCTCCATTAGGACTCAGCGGCACAACGTTGGCTAATATGGACTTATGGTATGGTTGGTACCGACAAATGCCGCTTGCAAACATATGTATTTATTATTATTATTATTATTATTGCTGTTGTTGTTGTCTCTAACCAGGAAGTACATTAACCCAGTACAAATATAAATGCAACTATTGTTTTTGTGAATTTGTTAAATTGGTAAAATTTTAGGATCTGGCACATGTTTTACGCCGAATGCCCTACCTGACACAATCCTCACCCTTTTGGGCGTAGGACCGGACAATTTAGCTTCTCCAATTCACCTAGAATTCCTCAATGTAAAGTAATATTTTTACCTGGTAATTCGGGAAGAAGAGTCACATTGTGGCTGCTTGAGAAAGTCATATTGCCTTCTGAAACTAAAAAATAAAGTATTATATTATATTAGTTACAAAGCCAAAAAAGACTGAAAATATTGAAAATAAAATAAGTTTTATTATATTACTGGAAAATTTAAATATGAATTTTAAAGAAATGCTGACCCATGACATCCACATGTGACGCTACTGTAAGTGAGTGAGTGATACATTTTTGCCACTATGTTTTGCACTCAGCGGAATTGGTCCTCTGCATTTAACCCATCCGTGCAGTGAAAC
>JAOUQV010000018.1:6369975-6382393 GCA_028565295.1 Aspidoras spilotus | reverse complement strand
TTCAGTTCAGTTCAGTTCAGTTCAATTCAATTCAATTCAATTCAATTCAATTCAATTCAATTCAATTCAATTCAATTTAGTTCAGTTCAGTTCAATTCAATTCAATTCAGTTTTATTTCTTTAGCGCTCTTTACAATGGAACATTGTCACAGCAGCTTAACAAGAATGATATAACATTTATAAATATCAATTTAATAAGATTAATTTTCTTCCCAACGAGGAAGTCGATGGCGACGGTGACAGTGCCAAGGAAAAACCTCCTGAGATGCTAAGAGGAAGAAACCTTGAGAGGAACCAGACTCAGAGGCGAACCCCATCCTCATTTGGGTTATATATGATTAACACTGAAAAGGAGTCTTTTATGGAGTGTGCAGGATTTGCCATCCAGGTGGATCGGAGGGTGTTGGAGACGAAGTCGACTTAGTATTCTCTCAGTGCTAGTGTGTGTGTAAACCTCGAGCAGAAGAGAGAAATGGAACAGAAAAAGAAAAGATTAGACATAATTGTAGTGAAGAACTAATTTGAGAACTGTGTGTACTTGGCTAAATACCATTTCCATTACCGTAGTAAGACTTCATATAAAGGATGCTGCTAGTTGAAGAGTTCTGCAGCAAAGCTAAGAATGTCAAAATAAGGATTTGTCCCAAATGGTGACCATCTCCATGTCTTTTGCAAATCCATAATTGGTTGGACTGTACAACTGCAGCCTTACAGTACTACTACTACTACTACTACTACTACTACTACTACTAATAATAATAATAATAATAATAATAATAATAAATTAAACTTTTTTAAACTTATCGCTTTACATCGGCAGCACTAAGGACAGATACAACCAGCAACCTGTGCAACGTCCTCCGATATCAGGGAGTACCAGGATAGTAAATCATCCATGGCGGTGTAGGAGCAAACCAGACCGGCGAAAAGTCATACCCAATGTCAAATCATATCCAGAGGCGACATATACACCAGTGTATTTAAAGAAAAATACTTAAAAATATAGAGTTAAAAATAAATAAATGATGCCCTTGAATTTATCTGTGTGAATTTAAGACAATGACTGGACATTGACACAAACAATATACACTATATCGACAAAAGTATTTGTTCGCCTATCCAAATGATGTGAATCAGGTGTTCCAATCACTCCTATAGACACATGTGTGTATAAAACCAATCACCTAGGTGTGCAGACTGTGTTTTTACAAACATTTGTGAAAGAAAGGGTCGCTCTCAGGAGCTCAGTGTATTCCAGCGTGGCAATGGGATAGGACGCCACATATCCAGTGGTGAAATGTCCTCCTCGCTCCTAAATATTCCACAGTCAACTGTCATATGTATTATAAGAAAATGAAAGTGTTTGGGAAGACAGCAACTCAGCCAGGAAGTAGTAGGCTACGTACGGAGCGTGGGGTCAGTGGATGCTAATGGGCATAGTGCGAAGAGGTCGCCGACTTTCTCCAGATTCAATCACTACAGACCTCTAAGTTGAAGCTGCTCTAGCTACAAAGGTGTGGACCGATGTCAAATTGAACCCTATGGATTAGGAATGGGATGTCCCTTAAGTGCTCATATGAGCATCAAGGCAGGTGAGTGAATACTTTTGACTATATATATATATGTATGTCGGAGTGAGTAAATAAAGCTAACATTTTAAAATTTGGAGAATGAGAACGGAGACGGCGCAGAACATTTGAGATTAACATTAGCTTTCTGCACACATCCTGATAAAAACGTTCTGGATTCTTCTAAGAATACGGTGCACATCCTCCTTCTTTAATAAATAGCATTCAAATAATTAATAACATTGGGGGTCAGCAGTGCCTAAATGGATGGGGTAAAGGGCTGGGGACCAAGAGATCGCCGGCTCGATCGCCACCCTAGGCAAGTCATGGCGGAAGTGCCATGCAAGGCACCCAAATCCCAACTGCTCCCTGTGCGCCTCGATGGGGCAGCACACTGCTCCGGGTGTTCACACCTGGATGGGTTAAATGCAGAGAATAATTTCCCTACGGGGATCAATAAAGTCATCAAAATCAAATCAATCAGTATTTGCCTGAATGGTAGAATGGCAACTTAATCGGATATGATGAATATGAAGATGGCGATAAGCATCTTACCCCTTGCACATCTGTTCTACATCTCTTTAGATGATACGTTAGGGATACACATGGTGAAAAGAGCAAGGAAGAAAGAACGAGTAGCTGTGATGGTGAAGGGGAACGAAACGTGAGGCGCAATGGTTGATGAGGCAGGGTTAGCTGTGAAGAGGAAGGTCAGAGAGGCTGAGCGGACTGTCACGGCAAGTGAATCCTGCAATCTTATCAGCACCGTGCAGACATAGAGCAGCGCTGATCTGCCCGTCCTCTCGGCCAACACTCGCACCATGGCCCAACCCCCTCCGCGCTCGCCTTTATTTTCCAACTCTCGCCAGTACCGTAGCCACAGCCAGCACAGCCCAGTGCTGCTGCTTAAACTGGCCAAGAGCTAGTGTTCACTGCAGTATAGAGCCAGGGATGTTCGTACTATGGGTTTAATTAACAATAAATAATATTGCTGTTCTGATTTGTGTGAAAGACGCCGAATGACAATCAGTCGAATGTTAAACCTGTATACGAAAACCTTGAAGAGTCACATAATGTGTACTGTCATCAACATATCGTCACCTTCCTAAAATAAAGCCCATAGTCATTTTTTTAACCTAAATGATGTTTTTTGCCTAAATCAAGTGAAAGTGGAATTGGTCCTCTGCATTTAACCCATCCGTGCAGTGAAACACACACATACACACACACACAGGTGAAGTGAGCACACGTGCCCGGAGCAGTGAGCAGCCAGCACAGCGCCCGGGGAGCAACTGGGGGTAAGGTGCCCTGCCCAAGGGCACTTCAACCATGACTTGTTGATATTTGGAATTGAACCAGGGACCCTCCGGTCGCAAGGCTGGTTCCTTAACCACAAGCCCACTACTGCCCCATTACCTCCTCCCCATGCTGTCCTTTGACTATGTCCTTAGTTAAACATGTGATTCTACACCTGTAAAATGGAATTTTTCTAAATCGTCCCTCGCATTATGATCTGGCATATGTTTTACACCGGATGCCCTTCCTGTCGCAACATTTCACCCCTTTGGGATTTGGATCTGACAATTTCGCTTCTGAAATTAACCTATCGTGCATGTCTTTGGAATGCGGATGGAAACCGGAGTACCCGGAGAAAACCTGCGTGAACACGGAGAGAACATGCAAACTTGCCCCACACGGAGCTTGAACCCATGATCTACTTGTTTTGTGCCCACCGTGCCGCCCGCCTGTCTCATCTCTATATTTAATCTTATTCATAATTCGGCTATTCCCTGTCACCAGGGGTCACTAAAGCGAGTTCCTCGCATTACAATCTGGCACATGTTTTACGCCAGATGCCCTTCCTGACGCAACCCTCACCTTTTCGGTCTTAGGACAATGTATCTCCTCTAAATTCACCTAGAATGCATGTCTTTGGAATGCAGGGGAAACCAGAATACCCGGAGAAAACCCGTTTGAACACGGGAAGAACATGCAAACTCCACACAGAAATTCCCAGAGTCGCCCGAACCGCACCCGCGCTGGCGTGAGGATGCACCGCACCACCGTGCCGCCGTCTCATCTCCATATTTACATTCATTTAAATCATATTGAATTACACCACACTGCAACAGTGATTCATATCGTAGTTGCTTCTTATGTTTAATGTATGGTTTCATAGGCAACTCATTGACATGTGTATTGAATTGGCATCAGTGATGGAGATGCACATCCCGAATATCTTCAGTGGCGTACCGAAGTAGAAAAGACAGAGCTCCATCGTGAACTTCAACAGCTCTGGGCTATGACCTTGCTCCTCTCCTCAGGCCATAGAGGCAAGAGGAGAATGGCATAGGGAATGGCAATTCTCTAGTGATGTGGGCAGCAGTAGCAGAAGGCTCAGTGCCTGAGGGTACAGGGCTGAGGCTGAGGCGTGAGGGGCAAATGCAATGAGCTGCTGCAGGCGGGAAACGGATGATGTGTCACTGTCACTGTGGGACTTTTACCCACACAACTCTGCGTGTGCTGCTGGATAATGAAAAAAAAAATGCAGCTGATAAAAGATCCTGCTTTGTGAGATACGAATGAAATGCGCTTTTAATTGTTGCCCTACAATCACATTTCGAACAAGATCATATCAACATGTGATGGATTTATCACATGCTACATACATTTTATTTTCACGACTAGCCGCTAACATATTATTAGCAAATGGACAATTCATAGAGATAATATCCTGCTAGTTTTGCTATATCCAGGTTATTAGCCAACATTCAGACTGCTAGGTGTGCTAACAGTTGGCAGATTGCCAGGTTTTCCAAGGATTGTCCTTCTTTTTAATAGTCAGTTCTGAAGAAATGGCACGGTGGCACAGTGGATAGTGCTGTAGCCTTACAACCTCAAAATCCCGGGTTCGAGCCCCGGGTGGGACAACTCTGGAAATTTCTCTGTGGAGTTTATGAGTTCTCCTCGTGCTCACGCCAGTTTTCTCCAGGTACTCCAGTTTTCTCCTGCATTCCAAAGACATGTCTCCAAATTGCCTGTTAATTCTCAGTGCTGACTGCTACGTGTGCTAACAGTTGACAAATGTCCAGGTTTTCCAGGGATTGTCCTTCTTTTTAATAGTCAGTCCTGAAAAAATGGCACGGTGGCGTAGTGGATAGTGCTGTAGCCTTACAACCTCAAAATCCTGGGTGCAAGCCCCGGGTGGGACAACTCTGGAAATTTCTGTGTGGAGATTACGTTCTCCCCGTGCTCACGCCAGTTTTCTCCAGGTACTCCAGTTTCCTCCTGCATTCCAAAGACATCTCTCTAAATTGCCCGTGAATGTGCGTGTGTGAGTGTGCCCTGTAATAGATGGGCCTCTCTGTCTAAGGTTGTTCCTGCCCTTGCGCCCAGAGTTGCTGGGTGGGCACCGGCTTCCCCATGAATAATGATGCCTTTGATGCCTTTAGAGTTTAGAAACACACAAGGAACTGCATTGTTTTACTCAGACGTCAGCGAGGGTGTAAATTCTAAGGTATTTAATAATGCATGGTATTGCCAAAAGTATTCGCTCACCTGCCTTGACTCACATATGTATCTGCAGCTCCATGAAAACCCATTCCATGAAGCTCTCTGCACATTGACCCCGCGCTGTCAGTTTACGTGGCCTACAACTTCATGGCTGAGTCGCTGTCGTTCCCAAACACATCCATTTTCTTATAATACAGCTGACAGTCGATTGTGGAATATTTAGGAACGAGGAGGGGAATTTCACGACTGGATATATGTGTGGCACAGGTGTGAGCATGGAATTGTCCAAAATGTCTCGGTATGCTGAAGCATTCATACACCCGTGTCTATGGAAGTGATTGGAACACCTGATTGCAATAATTTGGATGGGTGAGCAAATACTTTTGGCAAAAAAGTGTCACTTATGTACATTAATACTAAAGACGGTCGAGAAAAAAAAAATTTGGCAAAACCCCAACGGAACATTCAAGAAATAGTCCTACAGTTCCTACAGTCAAGCTTGTTGCGAGCATCATGTTGTCAGGGTCTTGCTCTACACCTGGAACATGGCAGTTTGCCAGAATAGACTAGAAGATTGTGCAAGACATACGTGATTTGGAAAGAACCTGCAACCCCCAGTCAGGAAACTAAAAATAGGCAGATGATACACCTTTCAGCATGACATTAGAGTCGACCGTAACCATACAGTGCTGAAGGAAAGGAATGTTCTTTAGGTGCCTACTTAAAAACGTATAGCCAATCAAAATCTTGTTGGTAGGTATGTATTCAAACAATCATTGCGTCCTGAAAGTGCAAACTCGCACCACGTGCTTATTCATTCATTTTTATTGGCTACGTCATACACCGTCATCACATGTACGATCGTTTGCTGCACATAGGATCAGGATAAACTGGTTGAGCATCCCGATCTCTTGTCTGATGTTGCAACCCTGGGGAGTCGGATCCCATTGTCAAAAACTGATATTGTATTCACTATAGAACATAGACAACATGTCACATGTAGAAAGTGAGACGTTAAATATTATGCCAAATATTGGCTCATTTGAAATTTCGACAGCAACACATCTCAAAAAAGTTGGGACGGGGCAATAAGAGGCTGAAAAAGTTTGAACATATCATCATCTACAGTGTATAATATCATAAAAATATTCATAGAATCTGGAAGAATCTCTGTCTGTAAGGGTCAAGGGCAGAAACCAGACTGGGTGCCCATGATCTTCGGGCCCTTAGACGGCACTGCATCACATACAGGCATGCTTCTGTATTGGAAATCACAACATGGGCTCAGGAATATTAACTAAAGAGATGGACGACCCATGTTGTTATCAACACTCAGTTTAGAAGCCTGCATCTCTCATGGTATAGTGTGGCACGGGCAGCTCACACATCTGGAAGGACTCCGTCGGTGCTAAAGGGTATATCCAGGTTCTAGAGCTACATATGCTCCCATCCGGATGACATCTCTTACAGGGAAGACCTTGCATTTTCCAACATGGCAATGTCAAACTAAATACTGCATCAATTACAGCATCATGGCTGCGTAGAAGAGTCCGGGTACTGAACTAGCCAACCTGCAGTCCAGATAGAAAACATTTGGCGCATCATAAAACAGAAGATAGACAAGAATGGGTTAGCATTCCTATCCCTCAACTTGAGCAACTTGTCTCCTCAGTCCCCAGATGTTTACAAACTGTTGTAAAGAGAAAAGGAGATGTCTCAAAGTGGCAACTATGGCCTTGTCCCAACTTTTTTTGAGATGTGTTGTCACAATATTTCAGTGTTGTACATTGCTACTGCTGAGTATCAATTTACATGGTCATTTCAAGGTCCTCTTCTAGTGGGGGAATGCAAGGGAACTTTTGGATGTCCCTTCACTAATATTTCTTGTCCTATTTTCTTACTTTCTATTGTTTTTCTGTCTTTTGTGCCAGTTGTTAGTGATGGAGTATCGGGTCGACTGTGTGGCTTTTCGCCGACCGTGCTTTATTTTCAGTTTCCAGCTACATTTATCACCGAGTTGTGGCTGGAATATGGCTGTGGATGTGATCGGAGAAAAGAGCACCGAAGGACAAGCTTGTTTTAGGGTACGCCAGTTCTGATTTTCTCCCGAGTGGCCATTCACTAATTACCATCCTGGTACTCCCTGATATCATAGGGATACCTGTGGCACCATATTGCAAATGATGCCACATGTCTTCACCCCACAAAGCGTCCACGGGTATCTCGAAAGGAGCTATATAAGTTAAATGTATAATTATTATCAAATGATACCATATGATTTGCCAGCTGGAGGATTCAGTAGCTTAAATCACCAATCAAGTGCTAATTTGTTACTAGGGTCACTGACTCATCAGGACAGTCGTAGGCTTGTGGTTAAGGAACCAGCCTTGCCACCGGAAGGTCCCTGGTTCGATTTGAAGTACCGACAAGTCATGCTGAAGTGCCCACTTACAAAAGTGAGGAGCAGAATATTGTAATGAATACGATTATTGACAGGAAGCCAGTGAAGTTGTTCCAAAACCAGGATGATGTGTCCGTGTTGCAGAGGACGAATTGTCTTGTTGGGGAGGTTGTAAAACAATTAATTAGCCTAGCTAGGATGTAATAAAAGCATAGACCAACAACTCTGCTGTCTGATGTGAAAGCAGGGGGCGGAGATAAAAATATCCAAATCGTACCCAACGTGCCAACAGTGCGGCTAATCACTCTGTGCATTGGTCGAGTGATTTACTCGACATTAGCTCTATTCAATCCACAAGTTTTGTGTCTTGATTGTTTACACCCACACAAACAAAATTTACAAATGTATCATGCACGTATCATGCAGGCAGACAGATGTGCGCAGGAAAGGATGTGCAACAGGGAAGGAAATAGTGGACAGGATATAGCAACAATTAGCAAGGATGAAGTAATAAAAGCTGAAAAGTGAAAAGGATGACATACCAGTGAAGGTATGGAAATGTATAGGAATGATGAGAGTGTTGTTTTTGACTAGATTATTTAATGAGATTTTTAAGAGTGAAATGATACCTGAGGAATGGAGGGAAAGTGTACTTGAACCGATTTATAAGAGCAAGGATGATGTGCAGAGTTGTAGCAGTTACAGGGGCATAAATTTAATGAGTCACACAATAAAGATTTGGGAGAGAGTTTTGGAAGCTAGTCTTAGATAAGTATTGACTATTTATGGTATATAACGTGTATATATTGGTAGGAGGATGTTAGAGATGGAGCTGCCAGGCAGGAGGAAGAGAGGAAGACCAAATATAGATGTGGTCAATGCAGATGACAGAGTAAGATGGAAAAGATTGACTCGCTGTGGCGACTCCTGATAAAAGGGAGAGGCCAGAAGAAGAAGAAGAAGAGCAAATACTTTTGGAAATATAGTGTATGTACTGTACCACATGTGCAATAAAGTGTATATATTTAGTTTGCATTTGCTTAAGGACAATTAAGACTGTTATTCCAGTGGTGTCTATTATTGAAAGCATCTGCATGACTGCACCATAGAGCTATACCTCTTTTGTCCAGAATTTAGAAAATTTTAATCCAGACATCAGGTTCTAGACGAATGCTGACACTTTGAAGCTGTAGTGCATATTGTATCGTGCATTAGCGAAGACATAGAGACACAGCATGCAGAATTACCCTTTTATTCATTCAGAATAAGCACACACACACACACACTGTAGCCAACACTGCTATGCCTAATTCACTGAAAACCTCATTACCCCATTCTTTGCAACAGTCTTTCCCCAGCCGGTGAGTGGAAACCATCACTATTACTGCCGGCCGTGCTGCATGCTGGGTAACTCTGGTCACACTATCACACATGGCTAGTCATGTCAGGAACAATATTAAGGTTCACAATTCAGGGACAGTTTGGCTTCTCTAATTCTCCTAGCATACATGTTTCTGGACTGAGGAAGGAAACCCATGCAAACATAGGGAGAACATGCAAACTCCGCACAGACCCCTCCCCCCCCAGGAATGCAAATCAAACCCAAGCCCTTCTTGAAATGAGGTCGCTACTAGTCACTGTGCCACCACTGAGGTTCATTCATTCATTATCTTCTGCTTAGTCCACACGGGGTCTTGGGCCAACCGGTGCCTATTGTATAACACACACAGCCACACGTACATTCATGCACTAAGGACCACTTTAGAGACACCAATGAGTCTGGAGCACCGGGAGAAAACCAGCACAAATATGGGGAGAACTCCACAGAATACATTTCTCCGGTCATCCGACCCCAAGATAAAAACGATGCGGCTTCATTCAAAACCGTCGAATGATAATCGCTGATGGAATGGTTCCTGAACTTCCTGAGAAAACCGGAATGTATGATTTATACGCGAATTGCAAACGTTGTCCTACAAAAGTTGCTGCTCGATCATTCTGATTAATGATTAAACAGTTGGATGCCGCGGAATTATAATTCCGATGTTGCAAAATGGCCGGAAAGTAACCGGCTAACAATTAGCATGAAGAAAATCCGGACTGTGCAAATAAAAACCTTCCTCCAAATAACAGCTAAATAAACACCACCTCTCAGGCTTGCTCACGCTCATGCCGCCCTTATATCCTGCAAACCTCCACCACCCCCGCTCCTCGCCCGCCTGCCCGCCCGCCAATATCTGCCACAACACACACACACACACGTATGCGTGTGCACACGCAGAAACAGATTAAGCACAAATCAATGGCTGCGGCTGAGGCGGGGGAGATTTCACCCTGGCTTCTCGTTAAGGACTTGCTAAGGCGCGCAGGCTCGGGGGAGTGTTATTACCGGGGTGATGGTTGATAAGACGCTCGTTCCTCTGCGCCGCATCCCGCGGGACAGATGCATCGTGCAGCCATGGTAACCGTAAGGCTAGGTGTTATGCTATAATTGGGCCGACGCTTTTAACAGCACAGCCACACAGACAGGTATGCCGGCGTCTTCAAATGAGAAATTATACCACAGCGTGCAAAATGTCCAAGAGAGAGAGAGAGGAAGAAAAGTGCGGAAGAGTGAAGACTGTTTTCTTCATTGTGTCCACTTGTATACCAATGAAATTCTGCATTTTACCCACAGTGCACTGGGGTCAAACAATTAGAATTAATTAAATAACATTAATATGGCTACATACCCAGTATACCGTAGGTGCCATATTCATATTGCGGCATGCGCTCATAATGGTCCGGCATTGGTCCGATTTTGTGTCATACATGTTGAAAAATACCACAAATGAACCAGGTTAAAGGATGCACACACACACACACACACACAGACACACACAGAGCTCTTGCGTCTACTCATTCTTCTCAGCTTGTTTACATAGGCTTTGAAAAAGCTCCACCAGGGGCTAGGTTGAGGCTGTTTCGAGAGATAGATTCAAGGTGCAAGAGAGCCGAGACGAGAAGAGGAAGAAGCTTTGACGAACATGGCTGCTCGTTCTGCAAGCACTGTTGATTGCGATCAATTTCCCCCGTATCGACGCTCTCGCTGACCCTGAGCAACACTCCCTCGTGCACTTTACATGCTACGTGCTTTGTGTACCATGACACTCCTACCCTCTTTCTCTCTTTATTTCTTTCTCTCCTTCTATCTGTGAACTAACCCTAGTCAGAACTCTGGTGGGATTGTTTGCCCATGGCCCCTGGAGTGAATGGGCCTATGAGTCATCCCACACTACATCTGGTCTGTCTCCTGCATGAGAAAACTTGCTCAGCTTAGTCAGGGCTGGCCTTAACCCAGCACTAGTGTATTGGCAAGCACCGTAGCCCTGAGTCTGATTGTGGTTGATAATGTTTTTTTTTTCGCTATGGCGCGTGAGTTGTTCAGGGCGTAGCTGTAAATAGGTGCTATGGTGATCACAGAACTACTGGAGAGAATGTA
The DNA here is from genome assembly GCA_028565295.1 of Aspidoras spilotus. Lineage (NCBI taxonomy): Eukaryota > Metazoa > Chordata > Actinopteri > Siluriformes > Callichthyidae > Aspidoras > Aspidoras spilotus. The sequence goes on along the minus strand of JAOUQV010000018.1, from coordinate 6,371,430 downwards.
TCGAGTGAAGAAGCATGCTAACTCTGCTGTATTGATTGCTTTCTCCTTGTTCGAAGGTATCTTTTGTTATTTGTCTCTCGGCTAATCTGTACTTGGGCTTATTTAGGGTTCTGGTGGTGATTACTAAAAGGAGACATAAGGCCACAAACACATGGACTGCAGACTGGCGTAATGGAGGAAAAGCGTGCTTGCTTGCAACAGAGCACCCCTCATCCCTCTATCTCTCCGCTCTTGGCAGCCTCCATCCGAATTAATTGCATCTCCGAGAGAGCACAAGAAAGTGCGAGAGAGAGGGAGAGAGAGAGAGAGAGAGAGAGATCGAGAGCAAGAGTAAGGAAGAGAGAGAGTTGCTGGGCCGGTGTAGCTGTGGGGGGATCATTTAAAATTCTACCTCCCGTGTGGTTCCTGGTTTCCAGTTTAATGACCCCCTCCTTCTTGCCTCCGCCACCCTCCCCACTGTGTTCCCTACACTCCGAGCTCTCGCTTTCCTCGTCCCTTCATTCTTTCTTTCAGGCGTCTTCAGAGAATGCCTATCCCCACCCCACCACCACCACCACCACTACCAACACCACCAACCTTCCATTGCCAACCCACACACACACACACACACACACACACACACTGAACCTCATGCTGCCACAGATCCGCATAACGCTCTGCTCTCCAATTACCAGCCGCACATCCACAATCCATGCCGCTGCCCCTGGGAGCTGCTACACCTGTTGTCACCAGCACCAAGTGAAAGCTAATAACACAACCTCCCGACACAGCCGACAAACATACAAGCAGCGCTGGTTTAGAGAAGCAATGTGCCTATTAGATTTTTACTCATGACACGTGGTCACGGCTAAGGTTTGGCCCTCGCTGCTAACTACACGAGTCATTCGCGATTAGAAGGTCTGGTGTAGCGGCAAAGACAGGAGAGGAAAAGAATAGAGATAACTAAAGAGATAAAAACTAGAAACCATGAAGTAGTGGTGCTTGGGTTCCAGCCCACCTTAACTGTCACTGGGTTCTGGGACCATCTGGCCTCTGTGTGTGCTAAGGTTGTGTGTGTGTGTATGTTGCGTGCCCTGCCAGGTCTCTAGTTTCCTGTCACCTGCACCAGTGGAGGATGAGCAGGAAGGAAGTGCTCCCAATCACTCAAGAGTGAGAGAGTGAGAGAGAGGGAGAGAGAGAGGGAGAGAGAGAGGGAGAGAGAAAGAGAGAGGGAGAGAGAGAGAGAGGTAGAGAGTGGGAGAGAGAGGGAGAGAGAAAGAGAGTGGGAGAGAGAGGGAGAGAGAGAGAGAGAGAGAGAGAGAGAGGGAGAGAAAGAGAATTGTTTTCCACCAACATTTTGCTTGTGCTGATGCTAAAACCTGTTTAAAATACGTACAATGTCCCACGTTTCTAATCTAATGTCCCACGTTTCTAATCTAATGTCCCACGTTTCTAATCTAATGTCCTACGTTTCTA
>JAOUQV010000018.1:6311195-6322197 GCA_028565295.1 Aspidoras spilotus | reverse complement strand
CTTACTTACATACTTACATACATACTTACTTACATACATACTTACTTACTTCCTTACTTACATACTTACTTACTTACATACATACATACTTACTTACTTACTTCCTTACTTACATACTTACTTACTTACTTACTTACTTACATACTTACTTACTTACTTACATACTTACTTACATACTTACTTACATACATACATACTTACTTCCTTACATACTTCTTACTTACTTACATACTTACTTACTTACTTACATACTTACTTTCTTACATACTTACTTCCTTACATACTTCTCACTTACTTACATACTTACTTACTTACATACTTACTTCCTTACATACTTCTCACTTACTTACATACTTACTTACTTACATACTTACTTACTTACATACTTACTTACTTCCTTACATACTTACTTACTTACCCCCTTACATACTTCCTTACATACTTAATTACTTACATATTTACTTACTTACTTACATACTTACTTACTTCCTTACATACGTCTTACTTACATACTTACTTACTTACATACTTACATACTTACTTACTTACTACCTTACATACTTCTTACTTACTTACTTACTTACATACTTACTTAAATAATTAGATTCTTCCTTGTGTATCACATTCGTACATTTGTATTTCATACTTACTTAATTACTTACTTATTTTCGTGCACACTCATATATGTCTTACCCACTTACAAATCTTACTTACATACTTACTTACTTAGTTACATACTTACTTACATACTTACTTACTTAGTTACATACTTACTTACATACTTACTTACTTAATTACTTACTTACTTATATATGTCTTACCTACTTACAAATCTTCTGCGGGACAAAACAAACCTCCCCACCTTGTTAAAACTTTACAATCAGACATTTCTATCCATGTTGTGACACATGCCCACACACACCCGTATAGTATATACCAGTCCAGAATTAAACAAAGACACATCTCAGACTCTGTTCGGATGTTGTTTTATTGGTGAACTCGGGGCATTGGTCATAGGTACAATAAGTAACACTCATCCACTCAAGTCATCAATCTATACCAGGAAATAATAAACAACAAACGTCTCGATGGTGCGAATGTAACACAGATGTGCAATCAAGTCTCATAATATTCGTGGTGAGGAACATATAATAATAATAACTGTGAACACATTAACACATTGATGGCCACTTTACAGACACCAAGTACCCTGACACGAATGTATTTGGAAGGTGGGCGGAAAACAATACCCGCGTACCTGTAGAAAACACGTGTGAACACGGGGAGAACATGCAAACGGCACACACAACTTTCCCGGATCATTCTAACTGTGAAGCGACAGCACTACCCACTGCGCCACCATGCTGCCCCAGTATCACACAGAGGAGTGACTGATTCAACTGTGATATTAATATGCCCGATATACAGTACTATGCAACTCTTATGGACTCCATGTGTCAGTACATAATGTATTACTGAAAGATTCTGGGTTCGAGCCCCGGGTGGGGTTTGCGTTTTCTCCGGGTACTCCGGTTTCCTCTCGGATTCCAAAGACATGCAGGATAGGTTAATTGGTGTCTCTTAATTGTCCATTAGTGTTTGATTGTGTGTGTGTGTGTGTGCCCTAAGATGGATTGGCACCCTGTCTAGAGTTGTTCCTGCCCTCTCGGCCAGTCTTGCCGGGTGAAAACTGGCGTCCCAGTGACCCTAAAACTAAGATAAAGTGGGTATAGAAAACTATTGATAAAATGTTCTGTTATATTGCTTTTATTTATGAACATTGCTTATATATATTTGGAAATAAACACACCGGTCACTTTATTAGGTACACCTGTTCAATTGCACATTAACACAAGTTAATGAGCAGCCAGTCACATGGGCACAATCCGATGCCTTTACACAGAAAGAAGTGGTCAAAACAACTTGCTGGAATACAAACCGAGTAACAGAATGGATAAGAAAGGTGATTTACGTGACTTGGCATAAACGTGGCATGGTTGTTGGTGCAAGACGGTCCTGGTCTGAGTATTTCAGAAGGCGTTGATCTACTGCACACAATCATCTCTAGTGTTTACAGAAAATACGAGAAAAATATCCAGTGAGGGGCAGTTATGTGTGGATGAAAATGACCTTGTTGATATCAGTGAGAGGTCAGAGGTTGAATGGACAGACTGGTTTGCGACGATAGAAAGACAACAGTAACTAAAATAACCACTGGTTACAACCAAGGAATGTAGAACACCTTCATCTCTGTAGAAAGAATGCCATGAGGTATTAAGGACCCTGAACGCAAAAGGAGGTCCAACTTTTTACCCGCAAGGTGTACCTAATAAAGTGGTCAGTGAGTGTGTATACTGTACTGACTTACAGTAGTAATGGTGAATTCATCAACTGTATCCTGAAGCATTATTGAATAATCAAACATAACCCAGTAAAAGATATCATTGTGCCACTCTCACTCATACACTCTATTGCCAAAAGTATTTGCTCACCCATACAACACGGCACAGGGGCACAGTGGATAGTACCGTTGCCTGACAGCAAGAAGATCCCAGGTTCGAGCCCTGGGCGGGAAAAATCTGGAAATTTCTGTGTGGAGTTTTTCATGTTCTTCCTGTGTTCGTGCGGGTTTTCTCCGGGTTCTCCGGTTTCCTCCGGCTTTCCAAAGTCATGCATGATAAGTTAATAGATTTTTCTAAATTGTTTGTGAATGTGTGTGGCCTCTTATGGATTGGCGCTCCTTCTAGGGTTGTTTCTGCCCTTCCGCCCAGAGTTTTCAGGTGGGCACCAGCTTCCCCGTGACCCTATTACTAGGATTAAGCAGGTATAGAAAATAAGACGTGTTCCAATCACTTCCATGGGCACAGGTGTATAAAATCAAGCACCTTGGCATGCAGAGTGTTTTTACAAACATTTGTGAAATAATGTGTCGCTCTCAGGAGCTCAGTGAATGCCAGCGTGGCACTGTAATAGGATGCCACCTGTGCCACACAAATCCAGTCGTGAAATTTCCTCCTCGCTCCTAAATATTCCACAGTCACCTGTCAGCTGTATTATAAGAAAACGGAAGTGTTTGGGAATGAAAGCAACTCAGCTACAAAGTGGCAGGCCACGTAAAACTGACGGAGCGGGGGTCAGAGTATGCCGACGGGCATAGTCCGAAGATGTCGCGGAGTTTCTGCAGAGTCAATCACTACAGATGTCCAAGTTGAAGCTGTTCTAGCTGCAAAGGTTGGACCGACGTCATATTGAACCCTACGGATTGAGAATGGGATGTCACTTAGGTCAAGGCAGGTGAGCGAATACTTTTGGCAATCTAGTGTATGTTCTTCAAGTAAACAAATATAGGTCCAATGTATAATAATTAAATATCTCTCATAGATTCCACGGCTCTGTTCTTCGCAGAACACCATGAATGTCGATGTGCAATGTTGTGTTCATCACTCAGATGTATTTAAAGCTGCATCTTAACCTCACCCGAGGCTGATTAATGCCCTTTTTGTTCCGAAATCCCAGAACAGCACCACAAACCTTTTAAGAACATTTATATAACATAAAAGTACAATGTGAAGCCCCTCCGGAAGTGCTTGATCAACCCTGCCAGCCATGTGATAGACCAGGGTCTCATCTGTGTTAATGAACAAAGAGGTCATGCTCAACCTGTACCGATGCCTCGTCTCTTCAAGATCTGTCTATAGACACACACACACACACACACACATACATCTTAGAAGCTCTCAGTACTAGTGAATCAGCACATGCACCGGCTCTTGATGGTACACTGTGTAACTAAGGAGCAGCAAAGCTGTGTGTTCCTTCTTCATTAGCCGTGAAGCTAACGGGACGTGCCGTCCTCTCCTCGGGTTCTAAATCCCAAATGCAGAAGCTGATAGCCAATAAGCAATAGAAGTCTGCAACTGCTCTGCTTTAATTCTAAGCCATATTTCTGCAATAAATGTGCTGGTGTATAGACGGGGCAAATATTTTGGGTTAGAGGATCTAGAGAAATATCCTAAAATAAACATCATGGAGTCCTAAAGGAGGAGTCTTAGTCCAAAGCTGAAGTGATTGAAGTAATTTGTCGGTTTGGAAATGTAACGTGCTTTGAGACTGGAAATGTTTCTGTTTTTTTGCTCATTGAACCTGTCAGCACGCGTCAGCTCATTAGTCCTGCCGGGATGTTCCGTTTCAAAATGGTGGACACACCTCAAAGGTGTTCATGCAGTGAGGCTGTGTTTCCTCTCATCATACATCAAATACACCAATAAAACCTTCTGGAATAGCATAGCTTTCGTGGTGATGCAGCGGGTAGTGATGTCACTCCACGACAAGACGATCAGCTAAGACAGCCACTCGGGGTTTTCTCAGGGTGAACTGGTTTCCTTCCACAGAATGCTTGACGAATTTGAGATGTAAACTCCCCACCCCTGATTAGTGTAATATGATTTGATTGCCCCCATTGAGGCGCCCAGGGAGTGCCAGGGATTTTGTTGGGTGCCTTGTTTAATAGCACTTCAGCCATGATTTGCCTGGAGTGTGGATCGAACCGGTGATAAGATAAGCCTTTATTGGTCCCACAATGGGTGGATCTTTTGGTCCCCAGTCCATTTAGCTGCGGCTGACCCCATTTGATTTTGATTACTTTATTGATCCGTGGAGAGAAATTGTTCTCTGCATTGAACCCATCCAGGTGTTAACACCTAGAGCAGTGTGCTGACCCACTGAGGAGCACGGGGAGCAGTTGTAGGGTTAGGTGCCTTGCTCAACGGCACTTCAGCCATGACTTGCCTAGAGTGTGGATCGAACCAGCGATCTCTGGTGAATTCTGAGCCCAAATGTCAAGGTGAGCAGGGTATGAATCTAACCATGTGACTGATATAACCTTGTTAGCCATTGGTGCTAAAATGACGCTAATAATAACAAACCAACTGGATTACTACGGAAAACCGATCTGGAATTCTATTCAAGGAAATCTCTGGAAATACAGAAAAGCAACAATATCAAACAATCCGTAACGAAATTTGCGCTAAACTGCTAGCATCCGTCGTCCTGCCGCATCGATTGTGCAATGAGAGCGGAGTTCCTGAGCGAGGCAGTCTGAGCGTCCTTGTGAGCGCCGCTGATTACCTGAACGAGTTTGAGGGGAGATGCTGCAGATGGCCCGGTTTATTCGGAATGGGAGGTTTGTTGGATCTAGGCAGAGGCTTTGTGCAGGTGGAGTCACTGGAGACACTAAAGGTCTTCATCAGTTCAGCCACACGGCCACGAGCGACAGGGTTTTCCCTGCCTAATCCAGATTCAGTGCGCTTGGAGGCGGGCGTTACACGGAAATCGTTCCCTGAGGGACAGAAAAAGAAAGAGGAGGAAATTAGAGAGACAAAATAAGAATTAGGGCATTTCCACTTATTCCGGCATTTCTTATTATAGTTCCGTAACAAAGGCTGTGAAATTGTTCTCGCGCATTTTCCGTCTATCTTTGGTTTTCTTCCGCCCTTCGTACATATCCCTTTTTATCCCCCTCTCTGTCCCTGGCTCTCTCTTCCAGGCTGCAGACTGCCAGACCGGAGGTCGTTGGCAGAGGAAGTAGAGCAGGGACGCAGCTGGGTATAGTTGCTGTGCTGTGTGTGCTGTGTGTGCTGTGTGTGTGTGTGTAATTGAGGGACGGAGGGACGGGAGATGAGGAAAGGAGGGCCACAGGGATGGTGTTGCAGAGAAGACAGACGCTGCTCAGACACCAGAAGGCTTGAGGAACCACGTATTTTTAGCCACATCCCCGGGGGACACAGATGTGTAATCCTGCTCTCACCCGCACTCTCTCTCTCTCTCTCACACACACACACACACACACAAACTCACCCTTTCTCACATTAACGCACAAACTCTGACACTCTTATTTTTTTTCTCCACGCAAACTCTGTCTCTTCCAAACACAGCCTCACGCTGTCTCCGACACACCCCGCTGGGAGAGGTACTTCCATATTCCTCTACATGAGTCATAAGCAGGAGTACAGGATTCCTCGATTATGAGGGTGGGATAAGAACTATGCCGGACCCCCATAGTGTGAAGGGGCCGTTGTTTGGTGTTTTTTTTCCTCGGCTGCACCATAGCAGAACTGAATTCTGGGTAAAGGTTAATAACAATTACTTCAGTTTCTTTATTATGCTTAGAAAAGCCAGGAGACATTAGCACCTAGGATCGAATCCTAGGGTCGAATCCTTAAGAATGACTCTTAAAATAGGTGGGTTTTTTAGGAAGAATATTCATTCATTCATTTTCTATTCCCACTTTATCCTAGTTTTAGGGTCACGGGAAAGATAATGCCTACACAGCAACTCTGGGTGCAAGGGCAGGAACAACCGTAGACATAAACAAAAGGTATGACCCTGTCTCACATACCCAGTCCATGTGTCTATGAGGGTTGGTCGGTGGTAGGTACAGCCCCATTTTTATTTAGAAAACAATAAAAATAAAATAAAAAGTGCAACACACTCGAAAAAAGTTGGGGCAGAAGAAAATGGCATAACAGTAATCATGAAGTCATCAATTTGTAAAAGGAGCATCCACACAAGGATTACAGTAGTCTTGAGTCAGGGGTTGCCAAAGTGACTCACTTGCATTACGATTTGGCACATGTTTTATGCCGGATGTCCTTCCTGACACAACCCTCACACAATTTAACATCTCCAGTTCACTTAGCATGCATGTCTTTGGACTGTAGGGGAAACCGGAGAACCCATAGGAAACCCACTCAACATCGAAATTTCCCATGTTGCCCCATCCGGAATTGAACCCAGGTCCTTCTTGCTGTGAGGCGACAGCACAACCACTGCACCACCGTGCAAGTTTACTAATTTGTACCAAACTTCATGAAGTAATTGTCAGTCAGTTCAGAGACATTTTCAGACACTGATTTCTCTTCTGGTTTACCTGTGGTACTGAGGTCCAGGAACAAACAGCAAGGGCAGATGTTGCGAAATTACTGGAACCACAGCTACGGTGTCCCATTACAATAAATTTCCAAAAGTATTTGCTCACCAATCTAAATGATCGGAATCTGGTAATTCCAGTCACTTCCATGGCCACAGGTGTATGAATGCTTCAGCATTCCAAGACATTTTGGACAATTCCATGCTCCCAACTTTGTGCAAACAGTTTGGATCTGTCCCCTTCCTCTTCCAACATGACTGTGCACCAGGGCACAAAGCAAGGTCCATAAAGACATGTATGACAGAGTCTGGTGTGGATGAACTTGACTGTCCTGACCTTAACCCTATAAAACATCATTAGGATGAATTAGAGCGGAGACTGAGAGCCAGGTTCTTCTCGTCCAATATCAGTGTGTGTCCTCACAAATGTGCTTCTGGAAGAATGGTCAAAAATTCCCATAAACACACTGTGGACAGCCTTAACAGAAGACTTAAGGCTGTTCTAGCTGTAAAGGAACCAATGTCATATTGAACCCTATGGATTAGCTCATATGTGAGTCAAGGCAGGTGAGCGAATACTTTTGGAAATACAGTGTATCTGTTCTACACATAGCTAGTAAATATAGCCGTACATAGGCCAACTGTTCCTAATAATTTGCTTGAGATAATAACAAGTAATTTGTATTTAGCTTGTACAGTGTTCCCGAAATAACATTCTGGAATGGTGCAGTTCAAGACATGTTGGAGTCAGTAGGCACGGATCATGGCATTGCGTTAAACCCCTACAGGACATTTATAGAAATAGGGCAACACACGTTTCCACATACACATGCATGTACACATCGTATCGAGCGTCTCACACTCAACCAGCTAACTTCATTTTAAAGTGAACATGGGTGTTAGCAGGAACAACCCTAGACAGGGTGCTAATCCATCATAGGCTGCAGACACACACAATCACACACAATCACACACATTCACACTAATAGGCACTTTAGAGACACCAATTAACCTATCATAGATGTCTTTGGAATGCGGGAGGAAGCCGGGAGTCGTCCCACCCGGGCTTGAACCCAGGATCTTCTTGCTGTGAGGTGATAGCACTTCGCAACGCGCCACCATGTTAGCAGTATTGTAAATTACAAACAGAAAGAAACCACTTTTCATCTTTACTGTGTGTGTGTGTGTGTGTGTGTGTGTGTTTCATCTTTACCCTAATCCTAACAGACCCATGGACTGTCTTAAAACTACGCACACTGACTGCCCTCGTTGTGCTTGTTGTCCTCTCCTCCTGTTCCTCTTCTCACTCCCCCCCCTCTTTCCTTCCTCTCCCACCACCACCACTACCACCTCCATCACCCCACCCGTGATTCCTGTGTTAATGTCCTCTCGCCGCACTGCGTGGGCTTGCTCTGATTGTCTCTGTGTGTTGTGTGGTCTCCACGGAAACCCTGGACAGGCTCCAGCGACCTCAATGGACACACCACACATACACACACACACACACACACACACACTAATGCACGGCGCTCAAAACTGTCTGATCCACCACGTTCTCCACGCCCCACTAATAGCCTGTGCTGAGCCATGCAAACACATCCCATATGTGTGCGTGCGTTTGTGTGTTCAAACACGTTAGCGTCCCGTGCTCCACTCCCTCCTGTTAGCTGACACCAGCATAAAAAGCGGCACGATACTTGCCCCGGCGTGGGGTTCACCAACCTCCCATAACAGCTACGCTTCCTCCCACCCTGCATAACCTGATATGAGAGAAGCTGTGGAACCTGAGCCTATCTGGAAGGTTACACACAAACACACACACACACACATCAGCTTTCACAACCAGCTTCCACCCACTGTTTTAACCGTTCAGTCAACTATTTGAAACACCCGATCACTACCCTGCAAACCTGCAGCTTTCCTCTCCTGCTGTCAATAATCAATGAGTGTGTGTGTGTTTGTGTGTATGTGTGTGTGTCTATGTGCTGCAGATTTGGCAAAGGGTCACCGGTCCCTTCCAGTATTTGGAGGTTTAGATTCATCCAATTATCCTAAATGATCTAATGGCAGATCTAATGGAGGCATTACTATACTAGGCTGGCATGATGATATTGGTAGCATTATTGCCTTATACCTAGGTGCCTAGTTCCCATGTCGTTGCCAGGTCTACTTGGGTTTCCTCTGGGTTGTCCATTTTCATCCCACCTTCTGGTAGTTGAACCGGCTACACTATATTATCCTTAGAAGTTAATATACTAAGCCATAATATGTCACATACGTATACATTACTGCGCAGGATACCCATTGGAACACATTGGAAGTTTGGTAGTGCCAGGGCTTGAACCGCTGGCCGTCCAATAATGAACCCAGGGTCTTAACCACTGAGATACAGTTGCATTGATGTGTGTGTATGGGTACCGTTCGATCCCCAGGTGGGGCATCGTTGGAAATATCTGTGTTGAGTTTGCATGTTCTCCCCATTTGAGTTTTTTTTTGGGTACTCCGGTTTCCTCCAGCATTCCAAAGACATGCATGTTAGGTTAATTGGTGTCCCTAAATTGTCCATCACATTAGTGTGTGTGTTTGTGTGTGCCTTATGATAGAAAGGCGCCCTGTCTAGGGTTGTTCCTGCCTTTGCGCCCAGAGTTGCCAGGTGAGCTCCGGTTTCCCCCGTGACCCTAAAACTAGGATTAAGCGGGTATAGAAAATGAATAAATGAATGTTTCCAGGGATTTATCTCAGTTACACCCAACCAGTTGCCAGTTAATGGTGGCAAAGATACCGGTGTCACCCCCGCCAACATTTGAACGGAGACACCCCCGGACGTATCTTGATCCGTTGCTAACACTCTTTAAAGAGAGTGCTATCTCTTTAAATTCCCCATCCCAAAGGAAGGAGGGGTAAAAATGGGGCAGAGGGCAGAATTCCGGAGCGGCCCGTCTACGTGATGAACCAGGCCGTGGGGGGGTCACGGATGCCATGAGCCAAATGTGTGTGTGTGCTTGTGTGGGGATTTAAAACCTGAAGCTGGGGGCCTTGTCACTTATCAGCTACGGCCGAGCGTCGCCCAGGGCCAGAGTCGGGAAGCAGTACAGGAATGTGTGTCCTTCCCTCTGAAGGTGAGGAGAGAAGACGCAACTCGCACGCACTCACTCACTCACTCACTCTCTCACACACACACACTCACACACACTCACACGTATACACACATTTCTACATACACATGCATGCACTCACTGAGATGGAGGCAGCAGCTGCGGGAGGCTGTTACGCTTGCACGCACATGTGCACCCACAGGAACAAACGCCTAGAAACTCTCTCTCTCTCTCTCGCTCTCTCTCTCTCTCTCTCTCTCTCTACAAACTCTCAGCTTCACTCATATTCAACATACCCACATCTACACACTTTTTGACACACAATCACAAATGACACGTCTTTATAAAAAAAATAGGCAAATGAGGATAAATAAGGATAGAGTGCGTTGCTGTACCTGAGCCAGGTGTGTGTGTGTGTGTGAGTGTCAATCTGTTGTACATGTAGTGTATTTATATAGCCAGAAGAGGGCGGTTTAAAGAAAAACACAAAAAATGAAATGTAATGTATAATGACACACACTGGATGGTGCTGGTTCAGCTTTGGGACAAGTCTAGAGTCTTGTTCTATTACATTGAAAAAGAGGATTAAACTTAGGACAAAAGCCATGACAGACAGACAGACAGATAGATAGATAGATAATCAGACAGACGGACAGACAGACAGACAGACAGACAGACAGATAGATAGATAGATAATCAGACAGACAGACAGATAGATAGATAGATAGATAGATAATCAGACAGACAGACAGATAGATAGATAGATAGACAGACAGACAGACAGACAGACAGACGGACAGACAGACAGACAGACAGACAGACAGACAGATAAATAGATAGATAGATAGATAGACAGACAGACAGACATACAGACATATATAGATAGAACACCTGGTTTTAGACCACAATAATTTATTAGGATGGTGTAGGGCCTCCTTTTGCGGCCAATACAGCGTCAATTCGTCTTGGGAATGACACAT
>JAOUQV010000018.1:6300584-6311095 GCA_028565295.1 Aspidoras spilotus | reverse complement strand
ACACTCTGCTCTTACTGGTGCAATGTGTAATTAATGAAGATTGGGCACCAGGCTTGTCCAATTTAGCCATGAAACCTCCCACACTAAAATGACAGGTGTTTTAGTTTCATTGTCCAACCTCTGTATATCTGTATGTATCCATATTAAGATATTAAAATATCTGCTAGCCGACATCCTGTAACAGCAACTCGTCTTTCAGGGGCACAAAAAACCCCTACAGGAGAGCTTTTACAACCGTGGTCTGGGCAAGGTCATAAAGATTCCAGCAGTCTAAGCTGGTGTGTGTAAAACGAGACGATCTTAAACAAACATGGAGCCTGTGGTGCGAAGCTAATGTCAAATAAGTTGAAACGTAATAAACAAAGTGCTGAAATTAAACAGTAGACTGTGCTAGCAAAGCTATGCTAGTCAAAGTGGCGTGTACGCACGCAAATTACCGTTGGTTGCCCATCAGTGTCAATATTTACAAAATGGCTGCACTAAAGCATTCAGTTGGAACGTCCTGAATTCGCTCAGTCGCAGGTGGTAAAAACGTTTCAGCCGTTGAAACGTGATGCTTTGATGCCCCCGCTATAGATTGCTTAGCTAATTTGCTAGCTCATTGCTTATGGTATTAAACACAGATAGAAACTCTGTCCTTATAGGCAGCTTAAATACCACAATTGCCCTGGCATTCAAAAGACATACATGGAATTGTGTGTGTGCGCCGCCTATGATGGACTGGCGCCCAGTCTAGGGTTGTTCTTGTCCTCGTGCCCTCATGCTATACATCAAAAAATACTTCACTAAAATTGCTAATATCTAAAATTACTAATTCATACACTAAAATTTTAATTGGAACATACACTCACTGGCCACTTTATTAGGTACACCTGACTTTATTCGGTACAACTAATAAAGTGCAAATAAATCAAGCATCAGAATGGGCATGGGAACTCTGAATGTGGCATGGTTGTCGGTGCCAGACAGATTGGTCTGATTATTTTAAAAATGGTCAGAGAAGGAGAGAATATCCAGTGAGTGGCAGTTTTGTGGATGTCTTGTTGATCTGAGAGGTCAGAGGAGAATGGACAGACTGGTTTGAGATGATAGACTGGCAACAGTAAGTCAAATATCCACTTGTTGCAACAAATGAATACAGAACACCATCTCTGAATGCACAACACATCCAACCTTGAGAATGATGGACTAAGGCAGCAGAGGACAACAACAGGTGCCACTCAATAACAAGATACTGAGACTAAAACTGAGACAGCCTCGCCGAAATTGGACAAAAAAGCTTTGGGCCCATTATTATTGTCCGAGCATTTATTTAAATGCCACAGCCTACCTAAGTATTGTTGCTGACCATCTCCATCCCTTTATGACCTCAGTGTAACCCATCTTCTAATGGCTATTTTCATCATGGATGCGTAACCGACAGATCTGCATCAACTGCTTGATGCTGTCATGTCAATATAGACCAACATGTCTGAAGAATGCTCCCAGCACCTTGTTGAAAGTATGCCACGAGGAATTGGCAGTTCTGAAGGCAAAAGGGGTTCCAACCATTTACTAGCAAGGTGTACCTAATAAAGTGTCCGGTCAGTGTATATTATAGTAAAACAGGCAAAGCCGTCTTAAGCCTCCAGTCCATCATCTATCACCTCATCAAAATCATTAAAAAATTATCCTCACCTCTGCTAATACGAGGCTCGATAGCGTCTACTGAGCAAAATCTGCTAGTCATCGCCAGCGAAGTGGCCTTCTGCTGCGTGTCCTGGGGTTCGAGGCTGTGCAGGACGCTGGATGACAGCAGGTGAGGTCGGTAGCAAATGGATGCCAGAGAAAGTTCCTCATCCACAGGGCCATCTGGGTCATCTTCATCGTCTGTATGGGTAACCTGGTGAAGGGTTGAAGTGAATACAGTGAGCATATCAGATCTTATCAGATACGGCATGAAAAATATTGAATAAGTGCAGAACATATCGGTAGGAAAGACATATGGCTAGTGTCTTCATGCCTAATGTAAAGTTACACCGTCTTTTACGTCCATGGACGTCCGGTTTCTGAAAAACTCCCTGAGGAAGTAAGGAAGAAACTTTGAGAGGAACCAGACTCATAACCATTATCATTTGGGTGATACAAGACAATCTGTCTTTTGGGGCGTCTGTGGTTGGCGATGGTGCTTCGGATCGCTTGTCCGTGATACTTTTTCAGCTTTCAGCTACATTTTTCACATGTGGCACGGAATATGTAGGGCTGCCAGGTCCGAGTAATGGATAACCGGGACACGGCGAGAGGTGGGGGGCTTTTGCTACCGATGTTTGCTTCTAAATGAAGACGGTGTGTAGTGGTGGGGTGCTAACGGTGTTCGCTTCGTATGTGAGATCGAGTTGGGGGCAGGAGGGGTGCTAATGGCGTTCGCTTCATGTGCGGAGGGCGGTAAGATTTTAATCAAAACTGGTACATTTTCCTGGATGCACTATTGAAAAGCGGGACATTCCTTGGAAAACCGGGACACCTTCCAACCGTAGGTGAGAGGAAAGAGGTTGTATTTATGTAGTTACTTTAAAAATGACTCGTATTAAAACATTCCCCCATTTCTTCTTTGTGTCCATATGGAGGTGATCGCATGTCACACTGCCCCCAGAGTCTCTAGTGGTATTGCCCCGTACGGACAGAAGGTCCCCGTCCGTATCCGTGCCCGTATTTAACACGGAGCGTAAATGAGGCTTTCTTCTCCAGATGTGAAAGATATTGCAGCGATTAGCAAAGAAAGGTCTTTAATTTTCACTCAAACTAGCTGTTTGCATTTGGAAAGCGTTTTGGAGCTTTCACGTGGTGCCTCCTAGGAAACATCTTACAGAAGTGTGTGTAATATACGGCTGTTTGTTACAACGGTTGTTGGAGCGTAGTGTTGAATCTGTCACAAAACACAGAAACAACAACAAAAAAACATGGTGTCTTCATTTGGGTCTGAGGCGTAAACAGATATCCGGTGACATCATGGTGGACAAGAAATAGACCTGCTCAGAATCACATAAAGATGGAACTGTGTGTGTGTGTGTGTTTGTGTGTGTGTGCATGGCACTGAGAAAAAAGGGCACTGCCCCCCTCCCTCGCCTCCGGAGACAATCGCACTATTCCATCCATCTGCGACTGACACTTCCTCCGTCTCTGACACTTTAATTCCCGCATCAACTTTATCAACCATCTGCTCCGGGGAAACCCGAGGGCCCAGACTTTTTCCCTCTCCTTTCCCTCCTCACACTGTGGCCAAGTGACTGTTATTATCCTTCTACCCGATCACAACATACTCCTTAAACATAACCCCTTAAAAATAACGCGGGCACATGTGAAGGCCAGGATTGCGGAACGTCTTGAGTCGATGCACAAACACAAACGTCTAGGAGAAATTTAGGACACAGTGCCGGAGTAATGACGGAGACAGGTGTGAGAGAGCAGATCTGAGCAGACGTGCCATAGGACAGCTGGTGTTGTGGCCTCCTCAGGCCTCGCAGGCATCCGAGAGAAGAGCCAGGAAAGAGCCACAAATATGCAATGAACGCCACAAGGCCAAAGACATACCCACCCACACTTAGCCAGAGATAGATTAAGAGAAAGGAAGAGAGAGTTTCAGAGAGTGTGAGTGTGTGTGAAAGAGAGAGAGAGAGAGAGAGAGAGAGGGAGACCACCAAACTGAATATTATCATCCCAAATTTTAACCCCAACAAACTGCCCCACCTACTGGGGGAGCACACAGAGAGCGCTGCACACTAGCAGCGCTCTATACACACATCTGCCATCAGGAGAGGGACAGGAAATGACTATCTCACTACACTATTCTGGTTTTGTCTTGTGTTTGTGTTAAATCTCCTCCATCTCCATTTTTATTTATATTTTAATATTTTATTTTATTATTTTCATTCTTTCTCCTCTTTTGTTTTGACATTTCTTTACAAGTGTCCATATTCGTCATAGAATAAAGCAAACGTTTCACTTTGATCTTGACTTCAGAGAGAGACAGAGAGAGGCAGAGAGAGAGAGAAAGATACCTATGAAGAAAGAGAGAGAGAGACAGAGAATGTGTGAAAGAGATAGAGAGAGAAAGAGAGAGAGAGAGTAAAAGATACCCATGGAGAATGAGAGAGAGAATGAGAGAGAGAAAGAGAGAGACAGAGAGAGAGAGAGAGAGAGAGAGAGAGGGAGGTGAAAGAAAGCTTTGCCACTGGTTTGCTATGGCATTCGGAGAATGCGCAAATAATTAGTGACCAATTGTATTTATCTTTTGTTTACAAATAACATCAAATACTGGGGTGGCACAGTGGCACAGTGGATAGTTCTGTGGCCTCACAACAAGAAGATCCCGGGTTTGAGCCTCGGGTGGGGCACCTCTGTGTAAAAATCTTTGTGTGTAGATTTTGCATTTTCTCCCCGTTTTTGCGTGTGTTTTTCCTGGGTACAATGGTTTCCTCCAGCATGATGGATTTGCCCGCCTGTCTAGGGTTGTTCCTGCCCTCCTGCAGAGAGTTGCCAGGTGGGCACCGGCTTCCCCTTGACCCTAAAACTAGGATTAATCTGGTATAGAAAATGAATGAATGAATCAAATACTGTACAAATCACACATGTATACTGTCTATGAGGTCGAGTCAATAATGAGCCGCACTATTGTATAGGTATATTAAAAATTCAGCTGGCAACACCCTGTAGACCACTGGGCGAAGACTACAAGGGAATCTCTGCTTCCTTGAAAAGAGTCACAAAGGAAATCATGAAATGTGTTGTATTTACCACAGAGACTGTATCGTCCTTCTACAATGGGCCATTTATATGGATACACCTAAATAAAGTTGCATCCAAAACGGCCGACTTCAAAATGGCCACCCATCTTGAAAAGTTTCCCCCTTCCCATATACTAATGTTCCACAATCAGGAAGTTAATATCACCAACCATTGCCATTTTATTTAGGAGTATCCATATAACATGGCCAACCATATACATTCACATGGTGACACATTCCATGAACATCCATTTAAACACAGCTTCAATGGAGTTGAATGGGCACCGGAATTGTCGTATGTGCAATAATTTTACAAAAGCACCATCAAGGTCACAATGAAGCTCAGCTAGACAATGGCTGGGGGTGAACCCTGGGTTTCTTCATGATGACTGAAGACTGTGAATGAGGCGGGACATCTTGTTGACTGACATCATTGTGAAATGATATTGCGCCGTGAAAACATTCCCAGATGGCATTAAAAATGGAATTAGACCAGTTATGCCAGGGAAAAGAAAAATTATGGTTATGTACTTTCTTCATTTGTTTTTTATTTTAAGAACTAATTTAAATAATAATTTTATCCTCTTCTCACACACAGCACAAGCATGTGTTTATGTCAACACTTTTTAAAAATAAACCGTGCACTACACTGAACCACACTCCTACGTTAAGCCCCAGATGTTTGAAATGACTGGTTCCACCCCTACATGTAACACCTACTGAAATAAGGTTGCAGGCAGTGGGTTCATTGGGACGTATCCTGCCATGTTGCAAAAAACTATTCAGTAATGGTTTGAGGAACATGATAAATGGTTCAGGGTGTTAACTTACAGCCCAGCCAGGTCCTTTGTCAACAGCCTAAATGCTTATTTTATAGATACACTCTACGCAGTTCAAAAACATGCATGCTAGGTGAAATTGTCTGGTGCTAAGCCCTAAAGTGTGAGGGTTGCATCAGGAAGGGCATCCGGCGTAAAATATGTGGTAGATCGTAATCTGAGTGACTCACTGTGGCGACCCCTGGTGGCATGGATAAGCCAAGATATGAAAAAAATATGCAATAAAAAGCAAAAAATGACAAACCTAATAATAACTTTATAAATAATATAATCTCATGACTGCAAGATAATAATAATAATAATAATAATAATAACAAGAATAATAATAATAATAATATTAAGCATAATAATAATAATAATAATAGTAATAATAATAATAATAACAATAATAATAATAATAATAATAATAATAACAATAATAATAATAATAATAATAATAATAATAATAATAATATTAAACATAATAATAACAATAATAAAATAATAAAAATATTACTACTACTAATAATAATAATATGATAATAATAATAATAATAAAAGTAATAATAATAATAATAATAATAATTAAATACTACTACCACTAATAATAACAATAAAAATAACAGTAATAATAATTATCATTTTTATTGTTATTATTATTGTTATTATTATTATTATTATTGTTATTATTATTGTTATTATTATTATTATTAGTATTATTGTTATTATTATGTTTAATATTATTTTTATTATTTTTATTTTCATTATTATTATTATTATTATTATTATTATTATTCTTGTTATTATTATTATTATTATTATTATTATTATTATTATGCTTAATATTATTATTATTATTATTATTATTATTGTTATTATTATTATTAAAATTATTATTATTATTAAATTATTATTATTATTATGTTTAATATTATTATTATTACTATTATTATAATTATTATTATTATTATTATTATTATTATTATTTAAAATAGAAAAAAGTCTTAGAAAGAGTGTATAAGTAAAAACTAATATTTTGAACCTAACAGTAACTTTTAAATCTTGTATAAAATAAAATATAATCTCATGATCGCAACACACTCAAGAAAAGTTTGGACAAAGGCAGAAAAGCTTATACAGGTAACGCTGTTCTAATTGAGCAGTGCAAGCGAGAAGGTAACAGATGAGGTCATTCATTCATTTTCTTAATCCACACAGTGACCACCCGGCAACTCTGGGAGCAAGGGCAGGAACAACCCTAGATAAGATGCAAATACATCATAGGACACGCACTCACAGTCACACAAACACACACTAAGGGCCAATTTAGAGACACCACTTAACCTGGAATGCATGGTTTTGAAACGAGGAAACCGGAGAACCTGACGAAAACCCGCACACACACGGGGAGAACATGCACACAGCAATTTCCCGCCCTAGCCGGGGCTCGAACCCGAGATCTTCTTGCTGTGAGGTCACGGCATTATCCACTGCGCCACCATGCAATATCATACTCACGCTCTCAGCAGGAGATGGAGGCTTTTGTTCACATGCTGATACCTAGAGGGGGAAAATAAAAGAGCAGGTGCGTTATTGTAAATCAAATCATACACACTACTTCCTGACACAACACTTTCTCCAGACTCTGCACTATGTGATTAAATATCGGCACCGGACACACCCTCAGACACTCCGTCTTGTGTACTATAACAATCTATTAAACTGGTAGTCAATACCCGGTTGGGAAGACATCTGTGTGGAGTTTGCATGTCCTCCTCGTATTGCGTGGGTTTTCTCTGGGTGCTCCGGGTTCCGCTCGCATTCCAAATACATGCTAGGTCAATTGGTGTCTTTTAAAGTGGCTCTAAGCATGTAACACTTTGTGTGTGTGTGTCTATTTGTGTGTCCTACGATGGATTAGTGCCCTGTCTAGGGTAGTTCCAGTATTTGCGCCCAAAGTTGCCAAATGGGCACCAGCTGGCCCGTGACCCGTGTAAATAAAGCAGAAGATAATGAATACACGAATGAAGGAATGTGAAGAATAACATAGATAGGAAAACAAACAGAGCGATTATTTGGCTGGAACTGT
This sequence comes from Aspidoras spilotus, assembly GCA_028565295.1. NCBI lineage: Eukaryota > Metazoa > Chordata > Actinopteri > Siluriformes > Callichthyidae > Aspidoras > Aspidoras spilotus. Next base: position 6,303,425 of record JAOUQV010000018.1, on the reverse strand, counting down.
GGCCTAATGGTAGTGCTGTTGCCCCACTGCAAGAAGGACCCAGGTTTGATCCCCGGGTGGGGAACATTGGAAATGTCTGAGTGGAGTTTGCATGTTCTCCCCGTGCTGAAATGGGGTTTAAAATGGCTGTATGTGTGTATGATGGAGTAGCACACTGTCTAGGGTTGTTCCTGCCCTCGCACCAAGAGATGCCAGGTGGGCACCGACTTCCCTGTGACCCTAAAACAAGGATTAAGTGGGTATAGAAAATGAATGAATGAAAGTCAGGACTTCTGAGTGGAAATGCGTGTGAATAGTTTAAATAGCATCAACATAATTTCATTGGCATATGCACTGTATTGCCAAAAGTATTCGCTCACCTGCCTTGACTTACATATGAGCTTAAGTGACATCCCATTCTTAATCCATAGGGTTCAATTTGACATTGGTCCACACCTCTGCAGCTAGAACAGCTTCAGCTTGGACGTTTGTAGTGATTGACTCTGCAGAAAGTCGGCGACCTCTTCGCTCTATGCGCATCAGCATCCGCTGACCCCCGCTCCGTCAGTTTTACATGGCCGAGTTGCTGTCGTTCCCAAACACTTCCATTTTATTATAATACAGCTGACAGTTGACTGTGGAATATTTAGGAGCGAGGAGGAAATTTCACGACTGGATATTTGTGTGGCACAGGTGCCATCCTATCACAGTTCCACCCTGGCATTCACTGAGCTCCTGGGAGCGACCCGTTTTTTCCCAAATGTTTGTGAAAAACACTCTGAACGCCTAGGTGCTTGATTTTATACACACCTGTGCCCATGGAGGTCATTGGAACAAATACTTTTGGCAACATAGTGTATATGGGGCATGGGCAAGGGTCATAAGAGACCATTAAAATGGCTACATTTATGTTCTTGCAGAATTCAATTCCTGCAGAATGTACGAGCTGCAATACCGTAACCTACCTGTGGAGGGGGCAGCATCCTCAAATCATCACTGTTTTCCTGTCAAAACATGAAAGCTCGTATCACAGAGTATCACTTCCAGCACATTTAATTACATGATCATAATAAAACACATGTAAATCAAGCACGTGTTGAAAGCAGTGTACAGGAACACCCATGTCTTTGAGAGAAGGATAAAGATCTTGGGTACACCGAGTTTTTGTTTTTTTTGGCTTTTGGGGCTTTGAAGAGTCTGAAGGATTACGCAGTGACCAACGCGACCAGCCTACGTCCATCTTATTGAGCACCGTCTGCACACAGCGTTTCCATGGAAACCGCACGACGACGTGCCAGCCTTCTTCTTCTTCCTCCTCTTCGTCCTCGCATTAGTATAGCATGAATGAGACGGGGGATGAGCATGAGAATTCGCCCTTGCCCCTTTGCCCTCTTGGACCACAGACTTGTATTTTTTTTTATTCTTATTCTATAGATTTTTTTTTTTTTCGGTCATGACAAACACACACACACACACACACACTCTCTCATCCAGCCTCGAGCACAGACCATAGCTTTGCAGCGCTCTGACCTCCCTCAGCTGTTCTCTAGGGGAGGAATCGAAACCAGCAGCACAGAACCGAATTATCTCAGGCGATGTGCAACAAGACTACACACATACGCATGCTGCAAAGATAGTGAGCAAGCTCCTGAGGAGAGGAGTGAGCCGAGATAGAAGAAAGATGCGAGTGACAAGGAGTGGGAGAAAGGAATAGAGAAAAAGAAAAGAAGAAAGAGAGAGAGAGAGAGAGAGAGAGAGAGGGAGAGAGAGAGAGAGAGAGGGAGGGCAGAAAGACAGAGAGATAGTGGTTGTGATTTATTTGGCAGTTGTGCTGTGACGACTCTCCCAGTGGAGAAAGTCCGTCTCTCTGCCCCATGGCTCAGTCCCAGATTAATGACAGCATCAGGAAGGTCACCTACACACACACACACACACACACACACACACCACCACAGATACGCACTCTAACACGCAATCCAGTGGCACCTAAATGCAAGCGCGAGTACACACTCAACACGAAGAGAGACATGAACTAATCCACCAAGAGGAAGAATAATCACCGCAGACACACACTGATGAAACACCAATCACATGCTGTTTTCCCATCTATGACATCATCAGGTTTCAGAGTGAGACGCCATATTTCCGGAAAACAACAAGCGATAGGAAATGTTTATGTGAGTCATAAATGATCATTCGTTCGTTTATTCATTCATTCATTTATTCATTTTCTTCCACTTGATCTACACAGGGTCCTGTGCCAGCCGTTGCCCACCCAGCAACTCTGGGCGCATGGGCAGGAATAATCGTAGACAGGGAGGCAATCTATCGCAGGGCACTCGCACACAGCCACACATTAAGGGTCGTGTTAGAGTCACCAATTAACCTAGCATGCATGCATTTGTAATGCGGGAGGAAACCGGAGAACCCGGAGAAAACCTGTGCAAACATGGGGAGAAGATGCAAACGCAATACAGTAATTTCCCAAGTTGAAGAAAGGGTATAAAATGAGGTCGGGTTACTGGGGTGCCCACCTGGCACCTCTGGGCGCTAAGTCAGGAACAACAGACTCCATACAGAAATTTCCCCAGAGTCACCCCACTCAGGGCTCAAACCCGGAATCTTCCTGCTGTTAGGCTACAGCACTATCCACTGTGCCACCCTGCAACCCCTACATGTTTATACTGTATATATACAGGGGTTGGACAATGAAACTGAAACACCTGGTTTTAGACCACAATAATTTATTAGTAGGGCGTAGGGCCTCCTTTTGTGGCCAATACAGCGTCTTGGGAATGACACATACAAGTCTTGTACAGTGGTCAGAGGGATTTTAAGCCATTCTTCTTGCAGGATAGTGGC
>JAOUQV010000018.1:6225567-6240922 GCA_028565295.1 Aspidoras spilotus | reverse complement strand
TGTGCTGTCCCTCTGATGTTCTCATTCCTAATCTTGTCCATCCTGGTCACTCCTAATGAGAGCCTCAACATCTTAAGCTCTGCCACCTCCAGCTCTGCTTCCTGCCTCTTAGTCAGTCCCACTGTCTCCAAACCGTACAACAAGGGGCTGGGGTCACTACTCACTTATAGAGCTTTCCTTTCACTTTTGCCGCGACGCTTTTGTCACACATCACTCCTGACACTTAAACAAATGATAAAATAACAAATGGCAACCCTGACACACCTTTTATTGGTTTGTTCCTAATTTTCCGCTCTGGAATGTTGGAATAATTTGTGTTTGGAAAAGTTGGGAATTTTTTTTTTTTATCTTCTTGACTTTGTTTTTTGCAAAGTGGCTTCGTATGAACAAGACAGAGCACATTCCCCGTTTTAAAAATGTCTTCCATGCAACATTGATTGTGATAGAGCTGTCTAATGGGTACACCCAGTGAGAAATTCATCCCTCAGGGGTGTATTAGTCATATATTCTTCTTTCTTTCTTTCTTTCTTTCTTTCTTTCTTTCTTTTCCTTTATTAAGTTGTTGTAAACTTCTGAGGTTGTGTTCTTCTGTAGCTTCCAATGGTGTATTCTGTAATTTATTGTGCCTCTTTTCTGTCGGTGTGAATATTTACAGATGACCCGCTGTCACACTTTTGCTTTGATTTGCTGCAGAAGATAATGTTTTATGAGTAAGGTTAGATTTTACACAGTGACCCATTTTATTTTATTTATAAAGCACTTTTAACAATGGACATTGTCCCAAAGCAGCTTCATAGAAACATTCTATCCCAGATAAGTAACGGTGGCGACGATGGCAAGGGAAAACTCCCTGAGTAAGTAAGGAAGAAACCTTGAGAGGAACCAGACTCATTAACAATAATATATAACATTTAAAATGAACAATAATCAAGTAAATGGGCAGTCGGAAGAGAATCTGGCAGGCGCAGGGTCGCGGATATCTCCTGGTGCCTCCGCCTTATAAGGTGTAGCTCATCTGAAGGAGTGAAGAAGAGAGAGAGAATAAAGAGAATAAATTCAACCACAACTCAATTTAAACACAAGTTGTTCAGAGAGCAAGAAGTAACTCCGGCAGACTAGCGCTATTAATGCTAGCATAGCTACAGAGTAGAACCAGAAGGTCCTGGAAGCCCTGGGACATAAAGCAGCCAGCCACTCCACCGTCAACAAACCTGAGAGTGGCCAGGCGACAGGATCCAAACATCCCAGTTTACCAAAGCACTCTATGACTATGAACCGTCCAGCTCTGAGCCCTGAACTATAGGGGACTATATGGGACTAAGTTTTCAGCCAAGCCTTGAAGACTGAGATTGTGTCCCAAATACACTTACCCTAAAAGGTTCTAAGATTTCGGTTCCATACAGTTGATTACACATCCTGCACTGTGTATTTTAAATGGCATCAGTCGAATTTGAATGGGAGGAGCCTCTTTCGAGTGAAGCCCTTGCGCTTACTGCCCACATACACTGGTCAGTTTTCTTTCATCTTTCCACATAGTTTCACTAAGCAGGTGCACATCTACTCGTCAAGCAAGGGGTTCATTCCAGGTATACCTGTATAAAGCGTATACAGCTGTTGCCGTCCCAGCATCTTGCAATTGTCCCTCATTGCCTCATTGTCTTGTCTAAGCATGTGTGTTTACACATCAGTGTAAGACCGGTGTCTTTTGAAGATTTGCTTCTAGATAGATGACATTATCAGGATATCAAATGGTTCGAGGTCAATTTAAAGTCAAACATCTTAGCGGAAAAGCAGAAACTTATAATTCATTTAAAGCTGTGGTTGGTCTCATTGCCTCCGTCGGGGTGGCAAAGGTAAACAAAAAGTTCACAGAATACCCATTAGGTTGAGGTTATTGACAATAAATTGGTTTATATATTGATAAGAATACGAAAAATTCGATTGCTTGCATAGAAGCACGGTGGTGTACTGGGTAGCGCAATCGCCCAGCAAGATGGACCCAGGTTTAAGCCCCGGGTGATGTGCTTTAGGAAGTTTCCGTGAGGAGTGTGCGTGTTCTCCCCGTGTTCGCGAGGGTTTTCTACGGATACTCCAGATTCCTACTGCATTCCAAAAATATGGACAATAGGGTAATTGGTGCCCCTAAATTGCCCTGTAGTATGTGAATGTGTGTGTGTGCCATATGATAGGTTGATGCCCAGTCTAGTATTGTTCCTGCCCTCTTTCCCAGAGTTTCCCGTGACCTTGGGTATAGAAAATGAATTGTTGGAATAGACGCACGGTGTTGTAGTGGGTAGCGCAATCTCCTCCTAGCCAGGTGGACCTGGGTTTAAGCCCCAGATTCGGGAAATATCTGTGTGGAGTTTGCATGTTCTCCCCGTGTTCACGTGGGTTTTTTTCAAGTATTCCGGTTTCCTCCCGCATTCTTAAGACATGCATGTTAGGTTCATTGGTGTCTGTAACGTAGCCCTTAGTGTATGAATGTATCTGACTGTGTACCTCCTACGATAGATTGGCGCCTTTTCTAGGGTTGTTTTCTGCCGTTGGGCCCAGAGTTTTCAGGTGGGCTCTGGCTGGCCTGTGACCTCATGTTGATTAAGTGAAAGAAAATGAGGATATAAGCCAACATATTGGGCGGCACAGTAGATAGCGCTCTGACCTCACACCAAGAAGATCCCGGGTTTGAGCTCTGGATGGTGCAACTCTGTGAAGTGTGCACGTTTTCTCCAGGTACTCCGGTTTCCTCCCGCATTCCAAAGACATGCATGATAGGCTAATTGGTGTCCGTAATTTCCCGGTAGTCCCGGTGTGTGCCATATGATGGATTAGTGCCAGGTCGAGCGTTGTTTCTGCTCTCGCGCCCAGAATTGCCGGGTGGGCACCGGCTTCCCCATGACCCTAAACTAGTATGAATCAGAAAGAAGGGGTTGAGTTTATTATGGTATGTTTTATAGCAGCAGAAGTCTGGATGGTTGCGTTTGCAGTGAGATTTAATAGGCTGAGGAGGATGGTGAAGGCCATGCTTCATGCCATAACATAGGGAGGAAATCCAAATAAACTTAATGGTGTGTATGTCTGCATATATACAGTGTATGTGTACCTCTGTGTGTGTGTGTGTGTGTGTTCATGTATTTATATAAGGCTGTTCTCTCATTTGTAAGTGCATAGTTGGCCGCTTTTTCACGGCGAGGTTACCTCAGGTACTGTATCTTTTGCCCCATATCAGGTCGACGGTGTGTAAGCGGCACCTTTTCCGCCTCTCTTAAAAAGCCATGTGCTTATATTTGCTGCAGCTGTTACTGCCTGCATGTGCGTGCGAACAATCGGGCATATATGTCTGAGTAGGCGCGCTTAAGTTATTTGAAACAAACCCAGGATTTCTTGGATGTCTGTGGTGTGTAGTTGAAGGAGCATGATGCCTGCGGGCTGGGATACACCCACATGGCATCTTAAACGTATAGAAGCGCCATTAAGAAAACGCCGAGAAAGAAAATCAACATGCAGGCGGCGGCCAAGTGTTTCACAGCCTTAGGTGACATTAGATTAATATAAGAGTCCAGGAGAATAACTTCGGCTTTGACAGTGTTACATTAAATTGATCAAATGTGTGTGCCAGCCTGGTGAAGCATGCAGGGGAGGTGTGCGCCCTTATCATTTCCATAGCGGTGCTTTTCTGCCACAGCAGGGGGGTGGGGTTTGAAACCAGACCCTTAATTTATCCAGTGTGCTGACTCGGTTGATTCCCATCCTAAGGTCATCAGTGAAATGGTTACTGCTGGGAAAGGCTACAGCGCTCGCTGCGAGGCTGCTACATCGGAGTTCTATGTGCACATGTGGTTTAAAAGCGCTGCAGGTTGATGTTCAGGGGTAAAACCACAGAGTCATGTAGTCATGCATGCTACAAAATGCATTTGACCGCCAAAATGGGAGCACTATTGATGATCTCAAGTGGGTACTTGTAATAGGGGCATCTATGGCCGGAACGCCAGAGAGGTACTCTGCTTCTTTGTGTGATCTCACTGTCCCCCCTAGTGTGCATATGTGTGTATTCAGTCAGGAGAAGTAAAATTTTCCTTTGGAATCACTAAAGTATCCATTTTTATATTGTTATTCCTCATAATTCTTTTTTTTTTAATCATTCTTCCACATATTGCCAAAAGTATTTGCTCACTCTTCCAAATTATGGGAATCAAGTGTTCCGGTCACTTCAATAGACAGAGGTGTGTATAAAATCAAGCACCTAGGCACATGCAGAGTGTTTTTATAAACATTTGGGAAAGAATGTGTCGCTCTCAGAGCTCAGTGAATGCCAGCGTGGCACTGGGATAAGACGCCACCTGTGCCACAAATATCCAGTCGTGAAATTTCCTTCTTGCTCCTAAATATTTCACAGTCAACTGTCAGCTGTATTATAAGAACATGGAGGTGTTTGGGAACGACAGAAACTCAGCCACGAAGTAGTAGTCCAATTAAACTGACTGAGCGTAGGGTCAGCGGATGCTGATGCTCATAGTGCGTAGAGATGGTTGTCCTTCTGCAGATTCAATCACTACGGACTTCCAAACTTCATGTGGTTCTTCAGATTAGTGCTCCACAACAGAGCGCAGAGAGCTTCATGGAGTGAGTTTCCGTGGTCGAGCGATAAACATGTGAGGCAAGGCAGAATGTTAGAAAAGACACCCGGAGCTACTGTGATGTGAACTGCCTTCCACCATCGTAGATCTTCTGCTTGAGGAATGTTCAAAGGTTCTCAAAAGGTTCGAGGCGAATAGGGTTGAGTTCTTTGCAAGCATGACTCAGCACTACCATGCTAAGTCTTTGCAAGCATGACTCAGCACTACCATGCTAAGTCTTTGCAAGCATGACTCAGCACCGTCCTTTGTATCATAGAAGAAAGTGGTCAGTCAGAACAGTCAGAACCTACCGGTGACTATAAATGGACTATCATCTCTCACCAAATGATCTTTTCTGAGGTTGCAGTCTTTTTAAGACAAGGTGGCTATCCTCCTCCATCAATCTGGACCATCCAGGATTCGCTGGCACTCATCAGTAAACAAGACCAAAACCGTTTATGTGCAAAATGGTCAAGGGTGGCAGAATATGGCACCCTGCAAGCATCTGCAAGCATCTAGCGGATCGTACACCTCGATATTTGTGGGACTCCAGAGGAACCAGCATCTTCAAATACCTGTTTCTTGCTTTGTAATGCCCTCTTGCAGTGGCGGTGGTGCAGTGGATAGTGCCGTGGCCTCACAGCAAAAAGATCCTGGGTTGAAACCTCGGGTGAAGCGACTCTGGAAATTTCTATGTGGAGTTTCCATGTTCTCCCTATGTTCGTGCGGGTACTCCGGTTTCCTCCAAAGACATGCATGGTAGGTTGACCGGTGTGTCTAAATTGCCTATTAGTGTGTAAACGTGTGTGATTTTACGATTTATAATGCATTGGCACCCTGTCTAGGGTTGTTCCTGCACTGGCGACCTAGAGTTGCCAGGTAGTTGCCCCTTGACCCTAAAACTAGGATCGAACGGGTACAGAAAATGAATGAACGAACGAATGAATGATACAGAAGATGAAGATGGGTAGGGATGTAGCTTTTTTCCGGACAGACTTTGCACTGGAGACTTACGGTAAAATGACTCGTGCACTGAGTATAATACCCCGAAGTGGAAATTGTTTAATGTTTACATTGCTAAATGGACGCCGGATAAAAAGAACCACCATGAGTCGTGTCTTCTTGATCATTAAATGGGTGTGTTTGAGTCATTTCATGTGAATTAGTCAGCATTCCTGCAGAATCCAGAACCTTGTCATTTATTACTTACTAGACTGGTATAAGCTTGCACTTAACCTCAGTGTATACAGGATGTATTTGTGCAGCGTGTAGGCGTGTTCATTCTTGTGTTACACCCTTTAATCATAAAGATTCGCATAGAAGGGGCCTCATCGCGTGGACTGTAGGTCACTTTAACTGATTTTCAGCATCACACACACACACACACACGCACACATAGGGTTTTATCTACAAAGATAAAGTAGATTGTGCTCATTAATAACAGTAGTCAATGCTAAACGTGTGAAACGTCTGAGTAAAGGTTGGCTGAAGCTTTCCAGGAAAAGAAAGACACGGAGAAATCTTGGGGCTACGGTTAATGAAGACAAGCAGCCACCATCGTCTCGTTTCCCCCAGAGCCCAGAGGCAGTCTGGCTTCATGGGCTTCCTTTTGAATAGTGATGGCTTTGATGAATCATTTGCTCAGTATCGCAATCATACGCCACCTGCTACATGGTGGTCCTGCACGTGTGTGTGTGTGTCTGTGTGTGTCTGTGTGTGTGTTTAAGGTGAATTCAAGATGTGTTCAGGGCACAGGTCATTAAAAGGGTGAATCCCGACAAGACGCGTGGTCTCAGGAGAATGTGCGTCAGTTAGCATGTTGGGACGCTTTTGTAGAGATGCAATAAAAAGAGACCGTAATCAATGACTTTGAAGTTTTTAAACTATATTCACTGACAAGGATAAATTTTTAGGAAATATATTTTTAAACACACTCAATAAATAAATAATGAAACAATATAAATCTCTTCTGAAAGGGTCCACAGTTAGCAAATTTGGGTTTAGCCGCGGCTAAGTGTATAGGTTATATGACCAAATGATACCCGGTTCGATCCCTACTCTAGGCAAGCCAAAGCTGAAGTGCTGTTGATCAAGGTACCCAACCCCTAACTACTCCGTTCTCCATCCACTTCACTGGGGGCAGCACACTGCTCCAGGTGTTCACCCCTGAATGGGTTAAACTCAGAGACGGAATTTCTCTATGGGCATCAAAAAAAGTAATCAGAATAAAAAAAGAATTAAGGAAACCGCATTCCTAAACCAGACCAGATGCCAGGAGTCGTTGTGTGGGTTCTGACACGGCTCAAAATGAACGAAACCATGCTTCAAAGGTAAAAATAATGCCGGCATCTGTCTCTAGTTAGTTGGATATATACGATATGTATGTTCTGGTTATAATGGTCCGAATTTATGTGAATATTCACCGCGGTCTATATACAGATGTATATGCAGATGTTTATGCCCTGGTTAATTAGATATTGAGAACATTTGGTCTTTTTTATTTGTTAGAATCCAGTCAATTTGTTTTTTTTCTCGTGTATTTTCCTCACGCTCTTGTAATTCGACTGGGAAAAAAACAAGGGATTGTAAAAATAAATAAATAAATAAATAAAAATAAAATTATTTGCTTCCAGCAGTTGTTAATTGTGGTGAATGCGGTTTGCGCTGACTTAATATGGTTGAACTTTGACCTTTTGTTTATAAACCCTAGAAGCCACAAGTTAGCTGGGTGGGCTACGGATTCAAGAGTCTTGAATGCCGATCTGCTTTTACTCTACTCCCTAAATATAAAAGCTAAACTATTCCATTGTGTGGCACAGTGGGTAGTGCTGTGGCCTCACAGCAAGAAGCTCCTGGGTTCGAGTTTTGCATGTTCTCCCCGTGTTTGCACTGGTTTTCTCCTGGTGCTCAGGTTTCCTCCCGCTTTGCAAAGACATGCACGATAGGTTAATTGGTGTCTCTAAATTGCCCGGGTGCTTGTGTGCCCAGAGTTGTCTTGATATTCGTGGGACTCCAGAGGAACCAGCATCTTCAAATACCTATCTGTTGCTTTGTAATGGAATTTTAGCAGATGCCCTCTTGCAGTGATGGTGGTGCAGTGGATAGTGCCTTGGCCTCACAGCAAGAAGGTCCTGGGTTGGAACCCCGGCTTTCCTGTGACCCTAAAACTAGGATTAAGCGGGTATAAAAAAAAAACGAATAAATGAATGAACTACACTATGACACTCAGGCATGCTACAATACACTAGCCACGCCTTTTTTAGGATCTCCAGGTTGCCAAGTCTTTTTTAAGATCTCCAGGTTGCCAAGTCTTTTTTAAGATCTCCAGGTTGCCACGTCTTTTTTAGGATGTCCAATTTTATTAGAACTTTCAATACAGACTTATAATAACATCAGTGTGCGAATATTTTTGTCCTGATTGGCATATTTGATATCCATACTGTGTGATGCTGAGCTGCCTTGTCGTACGGTTTCGAGACAGTGGGCACTGACTAAGAGACAAGCAGCTGAGCTGGAGGTGTTAAGGTTTTCATTGGGAGCGACCAGGATGGACAGGGTTACGCATGAGAACACCAGATGGACAGCACAGGTTTAAAATCGGAAGACAAAGTTAGAGGGGGCAGACGGAAATGGTTTGGACATGTGCAGAGCAGGGACATATTGGTTGAAGAAGATGTTGGAGCTGCCAGGCAGGAGGCGGAGAAGAAGGCCAAAGAGGGAGATATATGGATGTGGTCATTGTAGACATGCAGGAATGAGGGAAGAAGATGTAGAGGACAGAGTGAGGTGGGAAAGTTTGACTCACACTGGAAACCCCTGATTAATGGAGAGGCAGAAAGTAGAAGAAGAAGAAGAAGAAGAAAAAAGACTCAGACTTTGATCATTTCTTGGTGCAAATCTGTGATGGATCACTGGCGTGGAATTATTAGCATTACGGTGCGCGTTACGTACGTAATTTTGCCGCAGTAGGATGGGTCATGTAATAGAGCACACGCTTCCTCTGCTGCACTTGTTTGAAATTAGTTGGGTCAAAAGTCTCGTCCCTCAGGGGCACCGCCCGTTAGAGGAAGAGAGAGAGAGAGAGAGAGAGAGAGAGAAAGAGCGTGACATGAGAAGAATGTGTTGATGGAAAATGCAGCTGGGCGTCTGATTGTTCCAGCATCATCATTCATGCTGGGGCCCACCAGCAGCATTCACCCTCTCCCTTCCACTTTCTATCTTTCACTCTCTCTTTCTCCCATGCACTCACACACATGCAGTCACTTGTATTCGGGAGAACCCGCTCAACAAAGGTTCACCTTCGCGCCGCACCTGGCTGTGTGATCAAATCAATTCTCCATCCCGAATCATTAGAATGTCTCGAATCTAGTAACTAAACAAGATGGAGGGTGTTTTTGTTAGTTCAGTCATGTCCTGTCTCTTCCTCTGCAAGTTGCTGTAGTTGACGTTAAAATGTAATACCCTAGAGGTGGGTGGGCTATGGTCTACGTTCTGTTACTGCTGTTTTAAGACATTATTATAAGTATGCCAGGGCGGCGCAGGGTGGTGCAGTGGATAGTGCTGTGGCCTTACAACAAGAAGATCCCTGTTCGAGCCCCGGCTGGGGTGGAACTCTGGAAATTTCTGCGTGGAGTTTGCATGTTCTCTCCGTGTTCACGCGGGTTTTCTCTTGCTGTTGTCCTTGGGATTAGCATTGGGGCTAGTTCCGGAGGTGAGACTCAAATGAGCCTGGAACTTCAGGGTTACCATCATGCTACTCATCAGGTGTAACTGAAGGAGGCCACACCATGGTTTCCTCTAGCATTCCAAAGCCGTGCATGATAGGTTATTAGTGTGTCTAAATTGCCCATTAGTGTGTAATTGTGTGTGTGTATGTGTGTGTGTGCACGCCCTATGATGGATTGGCGCCTTGTCTAGGGTTGTTCCTGATCTCACGGCCAGAGTTACCAGGTGGACAGTGGCTTCCCCGTGACCCTAAAACTAGGATTAAGTGGGAATAGAAAATAAATGATTGAATGAATGAATGAATAATATTATGTCACACAGTTACATCATAATACCCACCTCTTTTCAGGCTCTGCCAAATTAAGCTGTTCTTGCAAGTAAAGAGGGACGTGAAGGTGTGCATGTTGCAGTATGTGGGCAAGTGTTCTGCATTATGATTGTGGGATTCCTAAATACCCAGTCTGCTGAGTGCAGTGGAGTTTATTTGCCCTCTAACCCCGGGGTCAGATTCTTTACTCAACTTGTCGGAAAGAGTGAGATGCGCTCCACTTTGCAGCGCTGAGCACGTAAGATTTCCAGTGCTGTTTAACAGATGTTCAACCATACCTTTCTATTTCTTTACACTGGTGTATGCTGGCACTGGTGCGGGCATTGGTGACCTTGCCTGGTCCAAATGTATTGCTTGATTTATCATATTGGAGCCATGGGCTCTGTTTTCTTCATCAGGCTGAACGGCACACGAGCCGTGACAGGCAGAGCAGCTGTGAAAGGGCTAAGGCTTGGTGCATTGGCGGATGGGTGGGGACAGATTTGACTTTCTTCAAAGCAGCCAGCTCACCCCAGAGCCCTGACGCCATAATTTCACGCCCTTTGCTGTTCAAGGGTGGCCACATGCTCATGCAAGTCTGTCTGGTGGGGGAAGTATAGAGCTGACGCCAGAGACATGCCATCACTCCACACCAGTGTGAGGGTATTAGTGCAAGAGTCGATCTCCAGGAAGCAAAGTAGAAAGCACTGGACAAACTGCGGTGAGATTTTTTTCCCAGCTTGCTTAGCGGTCATGGCTTTACGTCCGTAAGATCCTTTGGAGAAACACACCATTGGACGCCTCAAATGGACACAGATGTGTCTTTATATTATTTGCCAGTGTTTTTAGTGCCACTTTGTGAGGGGCAGAGGGTTGCTGTTGTTCCTGGGATTATCATTGGGGCTAGTTCTGGAGGTGAAGCTCAAAGGAGCCTTGAGCTTCAGGATTACCAACACGTTACTCATCAGCGCTGGCACAAGTGTGACTCCCGGAGGCCATGCCAAGAAAGAGCTGTGCTGTTGATACCCACTGTGTTTCTTTTGTTGCTGGGTCTGGGTCTCTACCTGCTCCTTCAGAACCATGATTTAAACCCGAATGCAAAGCCCGACCTGTTGGACCTGCTCCTTATAAGTAAAAACAATGATTTTAAAGAAGATGGAGAGATCACAGGAAACTCTCCTACCTCAACACTTAGGGATATGCCCGATACTCCTGCCACCTCATTTTCCATTCGGGAGACTTTAGCTGTGCCTGTGTGGGCATCCGGAACAACCTTGTCCCTGGCATCCTCTAGCCCCACACCCAGCATCACCCCACCTCATCTGGGTAAGTTCCCAGTTCCTCTGCTTGCTTTTACATTTGCCCTCTATTGTGCAATCACATGCAATAGCGTTCTTTGATTTCTCTCTGCGACGTCTCTGCAATGACTGTGGGAGGACAAGACCGGGCACATCAGCTATGCAGCAGGAAAAAAGGGCAAAGGGAGAGAAAAATAAAAGCATGGTAATCAAAAGAGAAAACACAAGACGAGGTCCATCAAAACTCCTTTCTGTGGAGGGGGCGGGGGGGGTACATAATAATAATAATTAAGCAGCTTTATCATCCATTATCATTCACTCGGGGTTGCGGGTCAGACGGTTTCCACCCGGAAACTCTGGGCACAAACTCTGGGCACACACTAAGGTCCACTTCAGAGACACACCAATCAACCTAACAAGCATGTCCTTGGAATGCTAGAGGAAACCCGGAGCACCCTGAGAAAAACTCATTCCAACTAAGCAGAACATGCAAACTCCCATCTGTCTGCGGCTCGAACCTTTCTCGCTATAAGGCGACACCTCTACCCACTGCGCCACTATTCTGCCCCAGGTGAATCATTCCTAATTATTTAATACCAGGGCATTTTTAAGGCTGCTAACTTCTGCTTGTCCAAATCCACTCGAAGGTAGATAGAAAGTCACGCTAGATGTTAGTGTTCGACGGTGCTGTGACTGTGACGCATCCATGACTTTCTGATACATTTGGGTCATGTGACCTGTTTTGTTGTTGCTGTTGTTGTGCCACATGATTTCAAGTTTTTTTTATCGCTGATGATCGGCTTGTTTCGCTACAGGACAACTGGACAAGGTTGGCTGAATGTTCTTCTTTACTTTCCTCCTGATTACAAAGCACACATCAAAGGTCCAATTAGGGCATTGTTTTGGGCAGCCGGTTTCGATCACAACACAGAAAAACATGCATTCGTGTGTGTGTGTGTGTGTGAGAGAGAGTGAGTGAGAGACTGCTTGAGAAATTGGGGCTTTAGAGATTTAGGAGATTTTGACTTTGGTTTAAAGAGATTTTGTGTTCCTAGTTCTCTGGATACACCTTGTATTTGAAATACACGGCAAAATACTGGCCATGGGGGGCATTTATTTATTAATAACTCTTATTTTTATTTAAAAAAATGATGTCCTGGTATAGTTTCATATGACGAGACCACCATGGGGGAAAAGCCTTGGCTCTGATCTGTTATCTTCCTCGCATAAACAATTATTTTAAATTTGTGATAATTATTAGAAACACATGTCATCTGCAGACGTTTATTTGAGGGGAAATGACCGCATGTCTCATGTGGTGAAGTTACAGGAGTCTTGTTTTTTACTTTTGGATTCCTTTAAACCCGTAGGAATGGCACAACCAGAGGTTGGCGATGCATTTAAAACGAAACGACGGGCATTTGCATTGTTAAAGGCGGTCCAACTATCAAATTAGCCGTGCACATTGAGCATAGCATCGACGATAAAATGCTAGCATTATAATGACGGGAAGCTTGGGTTGCCAGGTCTGAGTAATGAAAAGCCGGGACAACTGGGCTACCGGTGTTTGCTTCTTACGCGACTGTGGGGAGTAGGGAGGGGTTTGGAGAGGGTGCTGACGGTGTTCGCTTCAAGACAGGGTGGGAAAAAAAACAGCTTGTTTCCTATGGGAAAACGGACGGAGGGTGCTAATGGTGTTCGCTTCCTATGCGAGAAATGGGGTGGGAGTAGGGGTCTGGTAATATAGGTGGTCGCTTCCTAAGCGAGAGTAGGGTGTGCAGTATTAAAAAAACGGTAACGGGAGCTAACAGAGCCGTTTTTGGCCCGTCCATCCGTTCATCCTTTAGTGCCACATGTTACATTTCCAAACATAACCCCGGAGTAGTGTTTCCGGCTCTTGCAGAGATAGAGTTTTTAAATGGCTGCCAAAATAAAATTTATATTAGACCTCAATTTTAACTATGCCTTATTTGTTTTTAGGGGGCTGGTACTGATGGTGGTCGCTTCCTATGCGAAAGCAGGCAGGGGGGGTGGTTTATTAAAAAAACGGTAACAGGTAGCTAACCGAGCCGTTTTTGTCCCGTCCATCCATTCATCCTTTAGTGCTACATGATACAAGAGAGTGTTACATTTCCCAACATCACCCCGGATTAGTGTTTCCGGCTCTTTTTAAATGGCTGCAATAATAAAATTAATATTAGACCTACATTTTAACTACGTCTCATTTGTTTCTAGTGAACCCATGAATGGCAGCCAGTAGTCGGTCGAACCGTAGATCTTTAACCAGACAGTGATGGGTATTTTTTTGGAATCACTTCGGAATGCGCATCTCTACGGGTGATTTGTGAGCGGACATACTTCCTCCATTACATAGCTTTAAAACATTTGCAATATGTCAGGTGCTGAAGCTGTGGCGTGATTTACTAACTACGTTTTTTATTTTTTTTATTATTGTGCCACTCGTTTATTTCCATAAATCCAGTCGTTTCTCTTTAATGGGAAAGTCTGTTCATCCGCACGTACTCTAATCCGCATGGTGTCTAATCAGATGGAGCCCTCGGGTCTATGAAAACAATTGCTCCAACCTGATATCGTGAATTAGATTAGTCTTCTTTTTTTTCCTGCGGTGGACCACATGTGCCGGGTTTACGGAATTGTGATTATGTAGTAGTGCATGTGTAATAGTTTAGACCTTTTTTTTTTTTCCTAAAAGATTTGGGAAAACCCTAAAGACATGAGGGATGTTTGCGATAATGAAAAGCAGTGTGGAAGAATGCTCAAAGTCTAAAGTGACCTTTTGCCTCTGTGATTAGAGGTCTGTGTTGTCTGTTGTTCCTAAAATGATGTAGCGGGAATGACTTCTTTCCTTTCGGCATGCACACGGATTGCATTGATTCTTCAAATCCGTTCGAAATGGTCGAATTGTACAAGACATATTTCGGACCCTGGCGAACATGTGCATGGTGCAAACGAAGAAATAAAACATACTGAGCATTAGGGGCCTCTCCTTTTCAATTTTATGACTTTCTTAGAACCCTTTGGCGAGCCTGAGAAGACAGGCATGTTTACAAAGCTTTCCAGATGGCCCAGATTTGTCTCTGCACCCTACCTCCAGACCCCGTTTTTACGTTCTTTGGCCATGGAGGAGTTATCAGACTCGGGAGCTAAGATCAGCAGCCAAACTGGAGAAGGCAGCAGCGACCGTCTTTAGTGGCCCAACAACCCTTAATACTTGTTAGCTTATCGGTCTGAGGGATCTTATTAAGGTAATCGGAAAGATTCGCATTCGGAGAAAGTTCCAAGTGGAACCAATTTAAAAGATAATCATCTCTTAACTAATAATGTAAGTCAGATTTCACCAGTGGGCAAGGGCAACGTATTTATAACTATACTTGCCCAAATGATAGAAGAGTATAAGGCAGATTATGAGAATAATATCGGGCATATTAACTAGGGTTGCCAACCGTCCCGTATTGTCCAGGACATCACGATTTATAGACAATTTTTATTTGCTCTGTCCGGGACAGCTCCAGTCCTGTATTCCAATCACAGCCTCATTGATCAATAACGCGCAATTCTCGCATAGGAAGCGAACACCTTTAGCACGCCCCCTTCCCCGTTCCACGCTTTTGCATGTATGGTATGGTATGGTATGGTATGGTATGGTAATGTATGGTATGGTATAGTATGGTAGTGTATATTATGTAATGGTATGGTATGGTATGGTATGGTATGGTATGGTATGGTATGGTATGGTATGCTATGGTATGGTAATGTATGGTATGGTATAATATGCTATGCAATGCTATGGAAAGGTATAGTGTGGTATGATATGGTATGGTATGGTATGGTATGGTATGGTATGGTGTGGTATGCTATGGTAATGTATGGTATGGTATGGTATGGTATGGTATGGTTTGGTATTGTATGGCATTGTATGGTATGGTATAATATGCTATGCAATGCTATGGAAAGGTATAGTATGGTATGATATGGTATGATATGATATGATATGATATGGTATGGTATGGTTTGGTATTGTATGGTATTGTATGGTATGATATGCTATGCAATGCTATGGTAATGTATGGTATGGTATGGTATGGTATGCTATGGTAATGTATGGTATGGTATGCTATGCTATGCTTAGGTATTGTATGGTATGGTATGGTATGCTATGCTATGGTAATGTATGGTATGGTATGCTATGGTAATGTATGGTATGGAATGGTATGGTAATGTATATTATGGAATGGTATGGTATGGTATAGTATGGTAATGTTTGGTATTGTATGGTATGGTATGGTATAGTATGGTAATGTTTGGTATTGTATGGTATGGTATGGTATGCTATGGTAATGTATGGTATGGAATGGTATGGTAATGTATATTATGGAATGGTATGGTATGGT
>JAOUQV010000018.1:5729299-5740535 GCA_028565295.1 Aspidoras spilotus | reverse complement strand
CAATCAGGATTTCTGTCTCTCACACACCTGTAACTTCTTCTTTAAGAAGCTCTTCTGTCCTCCACTCGTTACCTGTATTAATGGACACCTGTTTGTCCTCGCTATCTGTATAAAAGACACCTGTAGCGCACAAACAAACACACACACACACACAGCCGCACACACATTTACACACTGGTGGGCAATTTATTCATTCATTCTTTTTCTATTCCCGCTTACTTCTAGTTTGAGGGTCACAGGAAAGCCAGTGCCCACCCGGCAACTCTGGGAATGAGGGCAGGAACAACCCTAGATGGGGCTTTAATTCATCATAGGGTGCATACACAAACACACAAATTCACAAACTAACGGGATTTTGAGACACTAATTAACCTATCATGCATGTCTTGGAATATGGGAGGAAACCGGAGTTAAAATTTGGGGTTCAAACCCGGGTCCTTCTTGCTGTGAGGCCTTGTTCACTACGTTATCTAAATGAAATATTTTGTTATTTTTCCCAGTTTTGCCCAAAACTAAAGACTAAAAACATCTGGCTTAACCCCCCCACCCTAACACACTCACACACACTCACGCACACTCACACACACACACACATAACCTTATCCAACAACTTTATTATTCATTCTTCTGCTTATGGTTGTTTTTAAATATAATTTTGATCACATATGCTTTAAAATGACTGTTATTGTCACAGTTGATCCTTTATTTGCATCTACTTACATACACTAGTGCACACACACACACACACACACCTTGTCCATCTAGCATTTAATTCCAACAGTGTTAAAATCTTATGGAGCTCATTTATATTCATTAAAAAGCATCTGCTTCATTATCGATTCCCCATCTGTTCATCACCACATGTGCTCATGATTAGCGCAAGTCTGCGTACCCCGAGTGTTCGGTTCGAGATCTAAATGCAAACATGGAGAGAACTGAGAGATTTGTGAAACTACTGGTAAAACCCTGACGTGGGTTGAAGTGAGGTGTCCGTCATGTTGGGGGACTGACGACGTGCCAATCCTCCTCCTTTTGCACACTCCTCTCAGTGCAGGACTAGGAGACAGGGAATGGGCGTTGCGCCGGGAACGAGCATGCAGGAAGAGGTGAACGTCTTACAGCCAACCTCAAACCATACCGCGGACAGGAGGCAGGAGGCACATAACTTTTATTTTTACGAATAAAACCAACCAAAAACTCCTCCATGCATCCCATGCCATCTGAACCCTGCGTTGCCATGAGCCGCGGATTACATTTGCATCACATGACGTCGTCTTCAGATGGCATGCAATGTACAGGGACTGAAACAAAGGACATGATACAAAACGCGAAACACTTACTTTGGAATAGACACTAATATGTGGCTTTAGTTATTCTCTCCACAACATCGTCCACAAGATCATGAACCTGTACACATTACACATTTACACATATCCACCGTATATACCATCAACGATAAGCGCCGGAAACAGATGATCAACTTCTGTTTAAACTCATCAAAACCATTAAAACCATTGCCCACACCTGTGAAAACTAACAAGGGGGTGTGTGCAATATGATACAAACGCAAGTTTCTAATTCCACAAAACCAGTCCCAATGTCCCACAGTCAGAACTGTGTCGTTAATCACACAACAGGTCACATGATGAATATTGGAGTTGGGATGGCCATCCTGTTTACCCTCGGGCGGAGGCGCAGATCTGTGAGGACCAAGCTGTCAGCATGTTAGTTGCACCGGAATTAGACCTAATGCTCAATTACTTACAAAGAGCGGCACGGTGGCGTAGTAGTGTATCCTCACAGCAAGAAGATCCAGGTTCGAGCCCCGGGTGGGGTGACTCCAGAAATTTCTGTGTGGAGTTTGCATGTTTTCCCCGTTTTGCGTGGGTTTTCCTCCGGGCACTCTGGTTTCTTCCCGCATTCCAAAGATATGCATGGTAGGTTAATTGGTGTCTCTAAATTCCCTATTGAAGTGTAAGTGTGTGTATGATTGCGTGTGTGTGACCTATAATGGGTTGGCGCCGTCTAGTGTTGTTTCTGCCCTTGCGCCCGTAGTTGCCGGGTGGGCACCGGCTTCCCCGTGACCCTAAAACAAGGATTAAACGTGTATAGAAAATGAATGAATATTAGCATCCAAACTTATGAGATAAATTCTACTCAAGGTGCCATTTTTTCAACCCCGCCCCCCATCAGAGCAGGCGTCATTGATCATGCACATGGTCTGGTTGTTTACTCATATTTTTGCCAACCGAACACATTTTGATTTCTTCTCTCTCTTGTTATTATATAACCAGTCTCTGCTTCTGTCTCCCCAGGTGATGATGATGAAGAAGAGAGTGGCGAAGAGCGCTTGCCCTCCTGCTTTGATTACATCATGCACTTCCTGACCGTCTTCTGGAAGGTCTTGTTTGCCTTCGTTCCACCCACGGAGTACTGGAACGGCTGGGCTTGCTTCTTTGTGTCCATTGTGCTCATTGGCGTGTTAACCGCCGTCACCGGAGACCTGGCTTCACACTTCGGCTGCACTATTGGTCTGAAAGACTCAGTCACGGCTGTGGTGTTTGTGGCCCTCGGCACCTCTGTACCCGGTTAGTGTGTATTCAGTGGACAGTGTGTATTCTTTTGTGACCATTGTGTAAATACTGGTGTAAACACGAGGTCAGTGTTTAGTTCAATAATGGCATTTCCAGCTTTATGTTTCCCGTGTTGTTCCCGTGTTGTTTCCTGTGTTGTTTCCCGTGTTGTTCCCGTGTTGTTTCTATGTTGTTTCCCGTGTTGTTTTCCGTGTTGTTTCTCATTTGGCATCGACATCATAATAATATTGTCGTCTTCAGTAGCTTTCTGCATTTTTTAAAGTATCGTGACATTCATGAGTGAAGACGCTGGACCACAACCTGCAGAAATGTCTCTTTTATTGTGTCACACACACGCACGCACTCACTCACTCACTCACTCCGGACACACTCCGGGCTGAGAAACTTTAACCCGCTAACACACTCATTACCCCTTTTCCTGCAACGGTCTTTCCCCCGACAGTGGATGACCCTGCTAGCCATGCTGCATGTTGGGTAATCCTGGCCCCGGTGCCCTAATCCACAATGGCGAACGCTACAGTACGAGTTTGTAAAATGAAGGGGCACTTGTTGTCAGCAGATGTTTCGTAAATGATGACACTGAGTTACAGTTCTCTGACCACCCGGTCAGAGTTGCCGGGTGGGCACCGGCTACCCCGTGACTCTTGAAACTAGGTTTTAGCAGGTATAGAAATTGACTGAATAACTGAATGGCTATTTTGCGGTGGTCTGAAGTCTGACCAGTGTGTTTCTAATGTATCTTGCTTTTGATCATTTTCACTTTAATCGTGATAAGAATTATAAATAAAAACATAAACAACAACAATGATTGTGTATTTGATCAAGTTTAAATTTACATGAACATTAACTGTATGAGTTCTGAGAAAATATTCCACTAACCACACCTCCTCTCTGCTCCTCAGACACATTTGCCAGTAAAGTGGCTGCTATCCAGGACCAGTACGCAGATGCCTCCATCGGCAATGTGACGGGCAGCAATGCTGTGAACGTCTTCCTGGGCATTGGTGTGGCATGGACCATTGCTGCTGTCTACTGGCAAAGTAAAGGCCAGCAGTTCCATGTACCACCCGGTTCACTGGCTTTCTCTGTCACGCTATTCACCATACTGGCTCTAGGGTCTGTGGTCATACTGCTGTACCGCCGTCGGGCCTCGGTCTCTGGAGGGGAGCTCGGGGGGCCACGGACCGCCAAGTTGCTGACTGCTCTGTTCTTCCTCGTGCTCTGGCTCATCTATATCTTGCTGGCTTCACTGGAGGCTTACTGCCATGTTCCCGGCTTCTGAGAGTCACAGGGAGAAAAAAAAACGAGCGAGAGCCATAGAGAGGGAACTTTTCTTCCTGTTCTGCCTACTGTTGTGATGTACACAATCGATACCGTGTTCAAATTGATGTTTACATTTGTTCTTGTACATTATTGATGTTGTTGGAAATGGGACCAGTTCCTCCGAATATTCCCAGTGCTTGTGGAGGGTTTGAAGATTCTTTTTGAATAACTTGAGGGATATGGTGTGAACTCCCGGTGTTCCAGCACTTCCTAGTCTAAATTACGAGAGAAAACCACTCAAAAGATCCCTTCCAGTTCCAGTCTCCGGGTCTCTCTTTTTTCCAGTAACATTCCCTCGCTTTATGCCGAAATTTTTCATTGTACTCCACACACTGCGCTATCAATAGACACATCGGTTTTGCAGGGGTAAGGACGTGATTCATCGCTTCCCCACGGACATTCCGAACAAACCATTCCGGATTTCTCAGCCTCCTCTTTGTCCCACCTGATCAAACTAGCATCACCGTTGTCCGACCCCTCCAGCTCTGTACTTTTACTCCCTTCTGCTGTGAAGTGCTTGTCTCGTGCAAATGTCGGAGAACATAAATAATTGATTATGGAGGATTTGCTTGAAAGAGATGTGACTTAAAGTTAATAGTATAGTGCAAGAAAGTATAATATATGATGTAGAGATACTACTACACTAGGTTGCCAAAAGTATTTGCTCACCCATCCAAATGATGGGAATCAGGTGTTCCGATCACTTCCATGTACACAGGTGTGTATAAAATCAAGCACCTAGGCACATGCAGAGTGTTTTTACAAACATTTGTGAAGGAACGTGTCGCTCTCAGGAGCTCAGTGAATGCCAGCGTGGAACTGTGATGGGATGCCACCTGTGCCACACAAATATCCACCGTGGAAATTTCCTCCTCGCTCCTAAATATTCCACAGTCAACTGTCAGCTGTGTTATAAGAAAATGGAAGTGTTTGGGAACGACAGCAACTCGGCCACGAAGTGGTAAGACGGGGGTCAGCGGATGCTGATGGGCATAGTGCGAAGAGGTCGCCAACTTTCTGCAGAGTCAATCACTACACACCTCCAAACTTCATGTGGTTCTTCAGATTAGATCAAGAACAGTGTACAGAGAGCTTCATGGAATGGGGTTTCCATGGTCGTGCAGATACATATGTGAGTCAAGGCAGGTGAGCGAATACTTTTGGCAACATAGTGTATCATAGATGTATATTTAAGATAATAACTGCTATTTATTATTCTTGCCTGTATTTAATGTGTTTGTGTGTGTGTGAGAGAGAGTGTGTGTGTGTATTTTGAATAAGTAAGGAGTGAAGTATCACCAATGTGTGTGTGTGTGAGAGAGAGAGAGAGAGAGAGAGTGCGTGTGTGTGTGTGTATTTTGAATAAGTAAGGAGTAAAGTATCACCGGTGTGTGTGTGTGTGTGTGTGAGAGAGAGAGAGAGAGAGTGTGTGTGTGTGTGTGTGTGTGTGTGTGTGAGAGAGAGAGAGAGAGAGAGAGTGTGTGTGTGTGTGTGTGTGTGTATTTTGAATAAGTAAGGAGTAAAGAATCACCGATGTGTGTGTGTGTGTGTGTGAGAGAGAGAGAGAGAGTGTGTGTGTGTGTGTGTGTGTGTGTTTTTTGAATAAGTAAGGAGTAAAGTATCACCGGTGTGTGTGTGTGTGAGAGAGAGAGAGAGAGAGTGTGTGTGTGTGTGTGTGTGTATTTTGAATAAGTAAGGAGTAAACTATCACCGATGTGTGTGTGTGTGTGTATTTTGAATAATTAAGGAGTAAAGTATCACCGGTGTGTGTGTGTGTGTGTGTGTGTGTACTACCAGGATGCCAAACAAAGTGTATTTAAAGGGGTTATTTGCGGTGTGGCTCATGATGGATAGGAAGAGTACAGGGATAAAAAAGAGTTTACATTGAATTGGGTGAGATTAAGATGATTAGCTTCTGTGCTAGCTACGCTGCGGCTCTCGAAATTTTTCTGCTTCTGCACAATTCTGACTTTGACCGATTCAAAAGGTTAGAAATGATATTTAAATTCAACACGCACCGAGACTAATGTGGGGAAGGTTTTGCTGCAGTATTGGATCTAAACCCTTCAGTAGTCCCTCTCTATTCAACCTCCGCGGACTCGCTGTATCACGATTTTTTATTATTTTTAAAGTTGTAAACTGTTTATCGGAGATAATTCAAAAATGTAATGTTTACAACTTTGAAGTTGTTAAAGTCTGATGTTTGAGGTTGCTCTGTATAATGATGTATCTTTCAAATCATTTTATATAGAAGATGCATAATTTATATTAAACATAATTAAATAGTTAAGTCATATTGAAAATGTTGAAATTCTAATGTTGTAAAGGAAAATTAAAGAGTGTAAAATTACAGGAACTCATTGTTCAACAGCATCACAGATTAAAACATGTGAGGGATCTGAAAACAAATAATCTGAATATGACGAGTGTAGAACACATGCACCAAGTTTTATTGGGAATATCAGCATTGTGACACGCGCAGTGATGTCATTTCCCCTAAAACAAGCACAGAAGAGGAAGTACTTCCACCTGCGCTATTAACAAACCACCAATCACGGAATTGCCACACACATGCGCAGTCTGGTTATTTTTCAATCTCAATCGGATTAAGCGCATACACGGACGTCTTTCCCAATAAGGATCATTTCGATTTCATTCCGATTGAGCTTAATCCGATCAGAATTTCCCGAATGAGATGTTTATATATGACGCATTTTTATTCCGACTGGCTTTTTATTCCCAATATTTGTGTCCATGTGAACATCGCTATTGTTTCTTATCTTCAATTGATCTGCAAGTAAATGTTTAAACTATTCAATATGGACATGAGTAATGTTTATACCTGTATTTATAATAATTTTATTTTAAAATAAAAAAAATCATTAGAGATGATCACACACAGGTGCACAAACCAGCATCATCATCATACTCCACCCCCTCCAGCTCTTTACTCCCTTGTGCTGTGAAAGTGCTTGTTTTGTGCAAACGTCCGGAAAGTGTTGTTTATTCCTAAAAAGAAACTCGGTGCAGTTACGAGACGTTTTTTTTCTCGACGCTGTAAAATAAATGATTCGTCTGTTGCGGGTTTGTTCTGGGACACAACTTCCGCCATAAATGAGCGACGACTGTGTTTCAGTCTTTAAAACTATAATCTTCACCCCGTCCTGTTCGTGGTGAACAAAGCACTGCATCCTGCAGAGTTTGCATCGCTGCTCTTTCCCTTTGGTTTCTGCGTCCGCTTCATGCCTTTTTTAATTACATTTCCTAATTTTTTATTTATTTTTTTTTGTTGCATGCTCTAATCGGCTCTAATCGGTTACTTCCATCTGTTTTGTAAATATCGAGACTTGTTCATTATTGAGAAATGCATGAGTATCTGTTGTGGCATCAGGTCCAGACTTTTATACAGGGTCAGCAGGAACAGGTCAAGACCGAAGATTATCTGCAACTTCCCATTAAATAGAATGACACACACACACACACACACAGTCTTGTCAATATAGTTGCGTCAACCCTCCATCTTATTTCCTCGGCTCGCTCTTGTTCAGGAAGCTACATTTTTTAAGCTGATCCAGGACCAACAACTATCCTATCCAATCAGAGTTATCGTCTCTCCCTATGATGTCACTACCACTGCAACCGTGTCAAATCTTGTTCACATAGGCACAGTGTAGTCTGTGACTCCCCAATGTGAACCAGTTGCAGTTAGGGTTTAGGGTTTAGGGTTTAGGGTTGAGTTTATATTTAGGTTTAGGGATTTTTATTTATAAAAAAATGCATTGATGATGTAACTGTTTTAAAAAGAATTGTTAAGCTACGTGTCACCAGCAAGCGTTGTCTGAATGGGGAGGTTCGCTCTTTGCTAACGCTTCAAGTTTCTGCTTTCAGATCTGCTGACACTGAAGCATAAGAAAAGGGAAGGAACAACAAATAATAGGCATCAGCGAGGCCAAGAGGCTACAGTGTGTGGATGTAAACTGACACTGGTCATTTCGCTTATAGCAGGGAAAGCCACAGGCTACAAGTCGACCGTTAGGTGATGAAGTCCTCTCTGTTCCAGAAATCCTCAAGACATTTATTTTCTCACGGTTTTAGATTACAGATGACAGAGTGGCACACAGGTGGACTCTGATACCCACCAGCCAGGCACATCGGCTGTCTATAGACCGCATGAAGAGGGTTTTCTCCAACACCAACTCTCGGAAGTGTACTGATTCCGACAATATCCCGGGAGGGGTTCTAAAAGACTGTGTAGAACAGATAAATGGGCAGTTTGGGGCATTTTTAAAACCTTCATCTGTCTCAAATGCACCACTATAATACCTAATCCTGTCCATCCTGGTCATTCCCAACGAGAACCTCATTATCTTCAGCTCTGCCACCTCTAGCTCTGCCTCCTGTCTCTCAGTCAGTGCCCACTCTCCCCAAACCGTACAACAAGACTACAGCTGATGAAATTCACGGGTGGCACTTTGATTCATGGGGTTTCACATGACACCCCAGTCTGGCTACACAGCCATTCTTAACCGTAATGCAATTTCTTGAGGATTGATTTTGTATGATGTGTCCAGAAATCTTCCGACTGCTCAGTGCTTGTGCTGGGACATTTTTCCGTCCTTTACCCTCGGCTAGTCTTTGTGCTATTTCTGAGATCATTTGAATGCTTTCTTAGATGTTACCAAGCTGTACATTTTTTCATCTGCTGGATTTCCCTGAATTCTATATGATACAGGGCAAAAAAAAAGGAAAGAGAAGCATGAAAAGGGTATTTTTTATGCTTTTTGTTGCTAGGCAACAAGTCGTTTTCTCTCACTCGTTTAGTCTGATGTCATTGTGGTGGGACACACAATGTGGAGGGTCATCACTGACACTAGTATGTCTCTTGAGACAAGGAGGTAATCCACGGTTTGTTCCTTGCTGGCGGCACGGTGGCGCAGTCAGTAGTGCTGTCGGCTTACAGAAAGAAGGACCCGGGTTCAAGCCCCTGGTGGGATAACTCTGGGAATTTTTGTATAGAGTTTGCATGTTCTCTGGGTTTCTTTTGGTTTCCTCCACGCATTTTAAAGACATGCATGCTAGGTCAATTGGTGTCTTTAAAGTGAGTGTATGAATGTGTGTGGGTATGTTCCCTATAATGGATTGGCACCCTTGAGTTGTTCCTGATCTTGCACCCAGAGTAGCTGGTTGGGCACCGGCTTACCCTCGACCATGTGTGTGGATTAAGCGGAAGAGAATGAATACACCCTGAGATCTTGTTTTTTTTTGTCCAGCAGGATCTGGCACAGATGAAATACTGGTGCTGACCCAGCGTTATAGAAGCCCTTCTTCTTTCTGACAGTGTCCATTAAGACACCATTAATCCCCTTAAAATAAAGCACCCTAGATCAGGACTCTTCCTCTGACACATGGAACATTCCTTTTGGACGGAAGTAGAAAACAATTTGTGTGGAAATATGAAGACAGTGCAGCTCTCTTCATGTCCTCAAATGTGTCCCTGCGAGGCGTCTTTACCAAACATCTGTGCTCAGGGTGAGTTCGTGATACAGTTGTGATGCTGTTCCCATTTTATTCTTGGAATGTTCCTGCTTCCTTCCGGGCGGGAAATGAGTTTCATTTCATTAGAGATAACAGCATGTAGATGGAAAAATTATGCGGTTATTCTCTGATCACTGGTGTGTGTGTGTGTGTGTTTGCTAGAACACACACTCTCTACGTTGCATTAAGACAATAAGAGTATCACAAAGGTGAGCACTCTGAACGTGGACTTTCAGAAAAGACAAAGGAAATGTCTTTGTTTTATTATTATATAATATTGTGCCTAGGCGGCACGGTGGCGGCACGGTGGCACATCCCGGGTTTGATGTTTCTGTGTGGAGGTTGCACGTTCTCCCCGTGTCTGAGCTGCTTTTCTCTGAGTAATTTGGTTTCCTTCCACATTCTAAGGAGATGCATGCTAGGTTGATAGGTGTCTCTAAGGTGGCCCTTATAAGCCCTACGACTGGATTGGCACCCTGTCTAGCGTTGTTTCTTCCCTTCTGTCCAGAGTTGCCAGGTGGCCACCGGCTGGCCCGTGACCCTTGTGGATTAAGTGGAAGAAATGAATGAATATTGTCCACCTTACTTGTCATCTTTGCTCAGTCTATCAGAAAGTTTGAATCCCTTTTTTACTGTTTAGGGTGGCACGGTGGCACAGTGGATAGTGCTGTGGCCCTTACAGCAAGAAGTTTCCCGGGGAATACAGGGAATCCTGGGAAATTTCTGTATGGCGTTTGCATGTTCTTCCATGTTCCTGTGGATTTTCTTAGAATTCCAAAAACATGCATGATAGGTTAATTGATGTCTCTAAATTGCCCGTTAGTGTCTAAATGTGTGTGTGTGCCGGGATTGTTCCTGCCCTCACGCCCAGAGTAGCTGGATGGGCACCGGCTTCCAGTGATCCTAAAACTAGGGTAAAGCGAGTATAGAAAAATGAATGAGTGGATGAACTGTACTGTGTGTGTGTGTGTGTGTGTGTGTGTACGTTTTTCCTTTGGAAGAACAAGGTTGATGTTATTCCAAGCAGAAATTACAACGGAATTGTCAGGACCTCTTTCAAGTGAATCTCCCTGTATAGATATGTACAACATAGACAATAATGTATCATTATAAATAGAACCAGAGTGCAGATAATTTTTGACTCACCCTGTCAGATAGAGCACAGATGAACAGCTGAGAAATTCGGATCTTCATTTCTGTTTGATACGCTGCAGACTCTGACCTAAAGCCACGTTCACGTACAGTAGCGTATTCAGTAGATAAGCACAAAGCATTGCTCATTATTTAGCATGTTTACTAGCCACACACACACACACACACACACACACACACACGTGCTAGGAGAACACACTCGTTTCACACACATGCAGACAAATCTTCCATTATTAAAGGGACGGGAGTTGTCTTTATCTTGCATGCTTGTTCCATTGCCACGTGTCAGTTTGTATTTCTATGATGTCACGTGTGCTGCCGTGATCCTCCAGTCTAGCGCATGTCTTTTCTACGTGAGTGAGTGAGTGAGTTTTTCATTTCTTGAAGCACAATTTTGAAATAATTACAGGACAATTTCCTGTTTTTTTTTTTTTTAAGTATTAATATTTGATAAATAACCCGATATTTTATTATTATTACAAACACCGATTCTAAAAAAGTTGGGACAAAGTACAAGTTGTAAATAAAAACAGAATGTAATGATGTGGAAGTTTAAAAATTCTATATTTTATTGAGAATAGAACATCGATGACGTATCACATGTTTAAACTGTAATCACATGTTTAATCTGT
>JAOUQV010000018.1:5585310-5595430 GCA_028565295.1 Aspidoras spilotus | reverse complement strand
GTCTGGTACCAACCACCATGCCCACGCTATTCAAAGTCACTTCAATCACATTTCTGACCCGTTCTGATGGTCAGTTTTTATTTGAGTAAGTTGTCTTGACCACATCTAAGTGACTAAATTCATTGAGTTGCATCTATGTGATTGGCTGATTAGATATTTGTGTTAATAAGCAATTGATCAGGTGTACCTAATGAGGTGTATGGTGAGTGAATACATGAATTTAAACACACACACGCACATAATGAATTATTTGAAGTAGTTTATTGCTGTATTAGGTTGTTGTGTTTGAATATAAACTGCAATCCGCTCAAGACAGATTGAATGTATTTGGAAAACTTCTCGCCTCGCCGGGAATAGTGGCTATTTTGCGTTGACTCAGTAAAACACTGTGCATATAAGGACCCGAGTTGCTCTTATGTGTTTTTTGAGCACTTGGCTTTTCTAGCTTTAGCATATAAGGCTAGCCTAGTCCTGAGAGATGATATCTCTGAACAGTGCTAGAGGGAATAAGAGGAACAATAGATTTCAATACAACAGCCTCGGCTCTTATCGTGATTCAGCAGTGGCATTTGGTAAGCTTGATCTACGCGTACAAGCGTTAGCGCATGTGAGTGTACACGTAACCCTCTGAGGTCATGCAGTGTAGTTTCCTGTGCCGAATTAGTGTCTCTTTCCTCCATATTTGCTGTGTTCATGCTTGTCTATGAGTGACGACTTGGTTTTCATTGCTGCCTAATTTAAGGAAGTAATCATGCAGGTTAAGCACACATTTGTATTTGGATGGTGCTGTGAGTTGCCTCTCAGTTGTTTTTTTTTTTTATTATTTTGCAGTATCATCATTTTTCCACTCGGTTTTATTTTTAATAATTTAGGAAAACTGCCTAAAATGGATCCAATGATCTACAGCACATCAAGTAGAAGTTTGTTTCTGCTGCGTCTTTTATAATTTATTAAGTAATAAGTGTGTTTTCTCTTTTAGGACGTCATGGTCTAGTTTTGTTCGGCGTTGCTACAACTATTGTTTACTACATTTCACAGATGCTAAAGTTGAAGTGTAAATGTTACTTTGACAGCTTTGTTTGGCTGCTGTTTTGTTTTAGATATTTATATTCGTGCCTCACACTCGAATTTGTGGTTGTGCAATGAAGTTAAACGTAATTAAAGTGGTGTACAGATTTAACATCATCTGTATTCAGTTAAACACACCATTTCCCCATTTTCCCCATCTTGTGTGATTCACCATGCTGCATGGTTTTGGACATGACTAACCAGTGTTGGTGTTTTCTTGTGTGTGTTTGTGTGTCTTGGGTGTGCACTAACTCTGGATGCCTTTGGCCTTGAATATGCTGCGTATTGCTGGCGTGTGGCTCACAGGCATTGGTAAACTGTCCACTGCCGATGGCAAAGCCTTCGCAGATCCCGAGGTTCTACGCCGCCTGACGTCATCGGTAAGCTGTGCGTTGGACGAAGCCGCCGCCGCCCTCACACGGATGAGGGCAGAAAACACTCTCAACGCCAACCAGGCAGACAAGTAGGCATCTCCTCTCACTTACACACTTCATACTATTACGCTTTCTATTCTTCATCACTTGAGGAAAAATAACATTCATGTAAATGTAGAAACTGTTATAAAGAGAAAATGACAAGATCTAGGGTCTTGGACAAGATCTAGGGTCTTGGAGACTTAGAGGTAACCTCTTTTAACTTAATTCCTCACTGAAAGACAACGTTGTCCTCAACTCCAATAATTTTTATATATTATTTTTATTTTAGACAAAGCTCAATTTTAACTGTCATATCCTCTGTAGAAGATTTTACAGTGAAACGGAGCTTGTAATCGATGTGTGTGTGTGTATATATTTATATATGTGTGTGTTTCACTGCACTGACGGATTAAATGTGGAGGACAAATTCCACTGTGTGCAAGAATAGTGGTCACGTTGTTTCAAATCATGTTTTAAATAAGACACACGTTCATCAATCTACCACAAGTTTTTCTTTTAATTTTCACCTTTAAAATTCCTTTTTGATTTAATTAAAAAAAAAAATCCCAGTGTTGTCAAATTCCAGCTTCTCTTTTGTCTTTTTCTTTTAAAGTTTTACTTAGTCAGCTCTTTTTTAAACTTTAATCTAAACTTATTGTACCTGGAGTTTATCTGTAGTCTAGCTTAATTTCTGAAGGGCCCAGTCAGCGTAGCTAGCTTAGCTTTGCCTGCACAGTCGCGGTAATTGTAGCAGTCTGGTTATTTTTAGCCGCAGCCTGCCTGAGGCCTGCTCCGACGGAGACGTGAACGCAGTGAAGAAGCTGCTGGACGAGGGCCACAGTGTCAACGAGCACACAGAAGAAGGAGAGAGTCTGTTATGTCTGGCCTGCTCCGCTGGATATTATGAGCTCGCACAGGTATAGCTCACACACACCACCTTGCTTATGCACACACACTGCTCTTTTTATTTTTGCTGCTGTAGCTTTAACAGTATCTTTTATCAGACTGCGTTGATTATTAACAGTGGTATTATATTTTTTGTTGGTTTTACTCTGGCCACTTTATTAGGTACACCTATTCAGTTGTTTATTAACACAAATATCTAATCAGCCAATCACATGGCTGCAACTCAATGCATTAGAATGGTAATGAAAGGTGATTTAAGGTGACTTTGAATGTGTCACTGTTGTTGGTAGCAGACTAGTCTGAGTATTTTAAAAACTGTTGATCTATTGGAAATTTCACACACAACTTGTAGGTCTTGCTGGCTATGCACGCAAACGTAGAGGACCGAGGCATCAAGGGGGACATCACGCCTCTCATGGCTGCTGCTAGTGGTGGTTACGTGGACATTGTCAAACTGCTCCTAGTACATGGTGCAGATGTCAATGCACAGTCCTCTTCAGGTACACTAAATTCTTTAGGTTGAATGTTTTTCTACAGCAGGCTAATTTACACATTGTCCACATTAGTTGTGATGTCACAAGTATGATGTCAGAAAAACATTAAAATTTATTAAAAATGGAACATGTCCTATGCTTTTATTTTACATCACAGCAGGAAATATGGATAACATAAAGCTTTGAGATTGTTTTACTGGCTTTAGTGTAACATGAACATTAACGTTCTTGCGGTTGGTTTGTAGGTAACACTGCACTGACGTACGCTTGTGCTGGTGGTTTCCTTGACGTAGTAAAAGTTCTGCTAAAGGAAGGAGCCAACATTGAAGATCACAACGAAAATGGCCACACGCCCTTGATGGAGGCAGCCAGTGCAGGGCATGTGGAGGTGGCTCGTGTGCTCCTGGAGTATGGAGCTGGGATCAACACACACTCTAATGAGTTTAAAGAAAGCGCTCTCACACTAGCATGCTATAAAGGTGTGTGTCAGCATAATTAATTAACTTAGTGTATTTCAAAGTAGTTGCATGAGAGATCTTTTTTTTTTTTTTTTTTAAATACATATGTTAAATATTCATACTGTGGAAAGGCACAGAGTGTGAGACCTCTGGCTTTAATACAGGGCATTTGGACATGGTGCGGTTTCTCTTGGAGGCAGGAGCTGACCAGGAACACAAGACAGACGAGATGCACACGGCACTCATGGAAGCCTGCATGGTGAGAACGCTTTATTCTTTATTCATTACATTCCCATGTAAACATTTGTATTCGTTCTCTTTTTTGTCTTTTCTTTTATCTGCTTGTGTGTGAAGACTTGATTAATTAAGGTAATCATTAGAAAAAAATCTTTCTGATATTATCAAATGTGCTGACCTGACATAACAAAGGATATGTTCTTCTGTCATATGCCATTCATGAACCATAAATGGAATCTTTAGTGTGTGGCTCACAATCTTTTCCTCTGTGCTTTCTGCAGGATGGACACGTGGAGGTGGCACGTTTGTTGTTGGACAGCGGTGCTCAGGTCAACATGCCGGCAGATTCGTTCGAGTCACCGCTGACCCTCGCAGCCTGTGGAGGGCACGTGGAACTGGCAGCGTTGCTGATTGAAAGGGGAGCAAACCTGGAGGAGGTCAACGATGAGGGATACACTCCACTCATGGAAGCTGCACGTGAGGGACACGAGGAAATGGTGGCTCTGCTTCTGGCACAAGGTACACAGATTCCCACCATGACCCTCTCATTAGAATAGTTAGATATTCTCATAGTGCGTGTAAACAAAGTCTTCATGTATATAATTTACAAAAATGTAAATGTAAATCCAAACATGACTTTATTTTCTATTGAGCCAGAGATTTTGATCTAATATTTTGGATTTTTTTTTTTTAACAATTTTATTGGCTCTGCTTTTATTATTTTTTCCTCCCAAAGAAATTAGTTTTTTTTTATTGTTTGGCCACTAGTGCATTCTGCTCAGTAAGTCTAACTCCTGAACCATCAAGAAGTACCCAGGTTTAATCCCTGGAAATCCTGGCGACCTAGGAAATATCTGTGTGGAGTTCACGTGGGTTAACTCTGGGTACTGTGGTTTTCTCCCACAGTCCAAAGACATGCATGCTAGTCATTGACTTGTGTATCTGTATGTGTAATGATATTCTGAGTAAAAACTAATTGTACACGCATGTGCACAAACACATAGCTGATGGTCAATTAGACTTGACAAGCAAAATGGAGTCCCTCAAAACGGATTGGCGCCCTGTCTAGGGTTGTTCCTGCCCTTACACCCAGAGTTTCCAGTTGGGAACTGGCTAGCCCCCAACACTATGTGGATTTAGCGGCGGATAATAAATAAATGAAGGCTACAGAGTTTTACATGGAAATCCAAAAGGGCAAAAATGTATACGTTCATGAAGACTAGTAACTTTTATTTTATTTTATAATTATTTTTAAGTATAAAACCTTTAGCATATTAAATATGACATGTTATTTGCTGCTGACAACATCTGCCTCTAAGAATGTTCTGTTTCAGAGGTTTATATCTTATACCTGTGTTGCTCTGATTAGGTGCTAACATCAATGCTCAAACTGAGGAGACGCAGGAGACAGCGCTGACTCTGGCCTGCTGCGGGGGTTTCTTGGAGGTAGCTGACTTCCTCATCAAGGCTGGAGCAGACATTGAGCTGGGATGCTCCACGCCACTCATGGAGGCTGCACAGGAAGGGCACCTAGAGCTAGTCAAGTACTTGCTTGCTGCTGGTGAGTTCTACTCCTTGACATTACACAAGCATCTTTTGTAGATTGGCAAGTCTTAACTGGTTGTCTGCTTTGTTTAGGAGCTAACGTTCATGCCACGACAGCGACGGGGGACACAGCACTGACCTACGCCTGTGAAAACGGACACACCGACGTAGCTGATGTGCTGCTTCAGACAGGAGCTGACCTGGCGAGTGCCTTTCTCTTTTTTCCTTTGTGTCTGATGATGTCTTTGACTCTAACGATTCTTGCCTTTGCTTTTTTTAGGAACATGAATCAGAAGGTGGAAGGACCCCACTGATGAAAGCAGCCAGAGCAGGACATCTTTGCACTGTGCAGTTCCTAATCAGTAAAGGTATACAACGGGGTTTTGGGTAGTCATGTTAATCTCATAGGAGAAGGATAGCATGTCATTCTGTCACAGTAATCACCAACAGTTATGGCAAGAGATTGTACATTGCTCACATTAACATGTACAAACATCTTTGTTTTATATATAATAGATTATATAATGTTACATGTACATACAGATGTTCTTATCCCAATATGTTTAATTTCCTTTAAATTTTGTATTTTCTGTGTGTGCAACACGTCATTGTGTATGTAGCGTGTATGATTACGTATCTACCAAATCAAACTGTAGTTTAAAAGAAACCTCTGCCCCGTGTCATACATGCTAGTCTTCATCCGTCCTGACTGACGGCTAATGAGGGAATTTCTGGTGGGTGTCATCTGGAACATTTTTGATGCAACTAAAAATAACATTTTGTATATTATTTAAAAGATAAAGTCAGAAAGGTGCCGCATATTATTAAATAATTGGGCTCCGTATATGTAACGAATAATCATCTAATAAATTATATAATAATTATTATTATTTTGGGGGCGGCGCTGTGGCCAGTAGATAGTGCTGTGTCCTCACAGCAAAAGGATCCGGGTTTGATCCCTGGATGGGTTCTCCCCATGTTCACTTGGGTTTCCACTGGGTGCTCCGGTTTCCTTCCACAGTCCAAAGAAATGAACACTAGGTAAATTGGAAATGCTAAATTGTCTCTAACTTGTGTATTGATATAAGACATGTTAAGAGTTTGACAGTTCCTGTCGTTAGATTAGACACGGGTGCTGAGGATGATGTTAAACTATCAATAAAAAATAAATTTTGGGGAATTGACAATGATTAATGTCCGTTATCTGTTTGCAGGTGCTAATGTTAACCGAGCCACAGCCAATAATGATCACACAGTGGTATCTCTTGCCTGTGCTGGAGGTCACCTGGCTGTAGTGGAGCTGCTGTTGGCTCACGGTGCGGACCCTACTCACAGACTGAAGGTGAGGGCGTGTTTAATCTCCTTTGTTACTGCTAGGTTTGGGCAGTATCACTTCAGTCATTAATGCTTGGACCATCTGCCTTTAAAACAGGTGTATAATGCCTCAATCTTTGCTAGAGCACATTACAATTTCTTGCAAATGGCAGTTAAACTAACACGGATGGAACAAATAGGATTTGTTAAATAAAACACGGGCGGCACGGTGGCGCAGTGGATAATGTACTGTACTGTAGCCTCACAGTAAGATCCCGGATTCGAGCCTCGGGTGGAAATTTCTGTGTGGAGTTTGCATGTTCTCCCCGTGTATGCATAATAGGTTAATTGGCGTCTCTAAAATGCCTATTATTGTGTGTGTGTGTGTGTGTACCTACAATGGATTGGTGCCCTGTCTAGGGTTGTTTCTGCCCTCGCACCGGCTTCCCCGTGAGCCTAGAACTAGGATGTAGCGGGTATAAAAAATGTATGAATGACTAAAACTCAAGAAATCTGCAATCTACAGATGTTTATAATAATTAACAGTATAAACAGTGAAAGATATTGAAAGATGGTATATAACATTCTGGTGTATAGTTTAGTGTTTATATTCTAATCTCACGATTAATCAGATCACACTTTATTTGATGGTTTTAAGGAATTTAAGGAAATTGCAATAAATGATTGTTTCTTCCTCGTAGGATGGATCAACGATGCTGATCGAAGCTGCTAAGGGTGGTCACACCAATGTGGTGTCCTACCTGCTAGACTACCCAAACAATATTTTGTCTGTCCCTGCACAAGATATGTCTCAACTCACACCCCCCTCTCATGATGCGTCTCAGGTCAGAATTGTCATATTTGGAAGATAATTTTAAATTCAAGTGTGTAGTAGATTATTGTATAAACACAAACTAAACCATTTAATTGCAAAGGCTTTTTCCTGTCTATATGTTCAGGATCCTCGAGTCCCATTCCAAGCACTGGCCATGGTGGTACCCCCTCAGGAGCCAGACAGCGTTCCCTCAACTATTTCCACACCCCCACCTGTCACAAGCAAAGGTTAGTATGGTAACATATGAGAATATGCCTGAATGGCAGTGCAGTCACTTTTATAACACTTCAATTTACATGATTGTGATGTTTGTGTGATGTCATTTTTAGGTATGTCAAAGCAAAGGCTGAGCACCCTGCAGAGCAACACTGTGGCTACAGGGGGGCTGGATGCCGACCTGCTCCCTCCATTCCACCCATATCAGCCTCTCGAGTGCATCGTTGAGGAGACAGAAGGGAAGCTAAACGAGCTGGGCCAGCGCATCAGTGCTATCGAAAAAGCCCAACTACAGTCGCTAGAGCTGATCCAGGGAGAGCCTCTCACCAAAGATAAAATCGAAGAACTGAAGAAGAGCCGTGAGGAGCAGGTCCAGAAGAAGAAGAAGATCTTGAAGGAGCTACAGAAGGTGGAGAGGCAGCTGCAGCTCAAAACGCAGCAGCAGTTCACCAAAGAGTACATGGAGGGCAAGATGAAAGAAGAGCCGGGCCAGGTGGCAGGGGTGGAGGCGCCCAGCACCCCCCTGCCACCCCAGGCCACGCAGCTGGGCTCCAGTACAGGGTGTGACGACAGTAATGACATCAAAGACCACCAGCCTCTTACTGCAGATTATGGCGATGAAGATGATGTTGATGATTACGAGGATGAGGATGAGGACGAAGACGACAGAGATTACACAGAGCTCCCACAGGTGGACCGAGAGGCAGGACAACAACCAGCGCCCCCGCTCCCACCTCAGCCCCACGGCCTACAGGGCCCTCCGCCTCCACCGCTACAATCCAGCTTTGTCCCTATTCAGCCCATGAATTCACAGCAGTCCACAGACTTCAGCAGCGCAGAATACCCGGGCAGCAGTAGTCCTGACCTGCAGAGGGTATTGTTGGGCCAGCAGCTGTCTGGACTTGGACCTGGTCTCCTCGCACAGGCACCCGATGGTCTCATGGTGGCCACACCTGCCCAAACTCTCACAGACACGCTGGATGACATCATGGCAGGTAGGTTCAGTGCCACATGTTTTCTTTTTGTTTTTTGTTTCAGTTATTTTTTATGTGATGCAACTCATGCTCTTATTCTTGTCTGCAGCAGTGAGCAGCAGAGTGCCCATGTTAAACACTACAACCTCACCCATACCTCAGCCCACGAAACAAATTCCCATGAACACAGTCTCCCCACCCTCCATGCTCCCTCTCTATCCATCAGTAGACATCGATGCACATGTAAGCCCAATGTTTACTCTTGTTACATCACACAGGCAGTTACTGTGGATTATATTACCCAGGTTTAAAAGTCATTTTTTTGTTTTGTGTTATTTTTTTAGACTGAGAGCAATCATGACACTGCTCTGACTCTGGCCTGTGCAGGTGGACATGAAGAACTAGTGTCTGTGCTCATTGCACGTGGCGCTAACATTGAGCACCGGGACAAAAAGGGTAGGTCTCCTCTTGGTCTATACTGTATGTATAAAGAACCTAAATCTTACCACTTGTTTCTTTTGTACCTCTCTATCTACAGGCTTTACACCTTTGATTCTGGCTGCCACAGCGGGTCATGTTGGCGTCGTTGAGATCCTCCTGGACAAAGGAGGAGACATAGAGGCTCAGTCTGAAAGGACCAAAGACACCCCCCTCTCTCTAGCGTGCTCGGGCGGGAGACAAGAGGTGTTTATTTTCATGAACTATTTAGATTGATATTGAACTGAATGCATGTAAGATGTTGTAGTGAACGTTGACAGTATTGCTTCAGTAGTTAATGTGGTTAATGTCTACAGGTTGTGGAGCTATTGCTTCTCCGTGGTGCTAACAAGGAGCACAGAAATGTGTCTGACTACACCCCACTTAGCCTTGCAGCCTCGGGAGGATACGTCAATATCATCAAGATCCTCCTCAACGCTGGAGCTGAGATCAATTCCAGGTCAGACAGTCTTATCTGTATTGAGTAACTGAATTTCTGCATTTTAAAGAGATTTTATCATTTTGTTCTCCTGGTTGCTTTTTTTTTTCCCAATACTAGGACGGGCAGCAAGCTGGGCATCTCTCCTTTGATGTTGGCAGCCATGAATGGACATGTACCTGCAGTGAAGCTTCTGCTGGACATGGGTTCTGACATCAATGCTCAGATTGAAACCAATCGCAACACGGCACTGACTCTGGCCTGCTTCCAGGGTCGAGCCGAGGTAGTCAGTCTTCTGCTGGACCGCAAGGCAAACGTGGAGCATCGCGCTAAGGTCAGAAATCGTGATCTGATTGTGTTAACACTAACATTAAAACAAGTTTGAATGTTGACTGCGTAACTTGAGTCTGTACCAGATGTTTCATGTGCAGCAGTGTGCAAAAGTTTTAGAAATCTATTTTATTTGGTACTAAATTAGTTCTAGATGTTTATTATTTTTGAAGACTTTTACACACACGAGTCTCAGTATACAATGATTTTATACTTCCAAATATTCATTTGATGTACATTAGTAAAGGACACGATACTCTTTATAACACACCTCATTTCAGATAAAAATAACATAATGAAGACTGGTGGGATTTACAACAAGAAGAGACAAGTGAGAAGATCTGTCTTAGATTGTCCACGCTGTAAAACTAAATAATCCAGTTATAAAACTGTACACACTGTACCTTGGAG
>JAOUQV010000018.1:5573981-5585210 GCA_028565295.1 Aspidoras spilotus | reverse complement strand
TATAAATGGCCCACCCTGTATGTATCCATACAAATGGCCCACCCTGTATGTATCCATACAAATGGCCCACCCTGTATATATCCATACAAATGGCCCAGTCTATATGTATCCATACAAATGGCCCGCCCTGTATGTATCCATACAAATGGCCCGCCCTTTATGTATCCATACAAATGGCCCACCCTGTATGTATTTGTGCCTCCATGGTAGAAAATGGCTCCTAGAGTGACAGAAAGAGACAAAGTGCCGCACTGTCTGTATTTTTTCATGGAGAAAAAAAATAGAGGACCCTTTAGGATGCCACTTATAATAAGTGCCCTACTCTAAGTGCCCTTGATATAGAAAATGGTGCCATTATTTTCATGGCAATTTCCTGGCTATGACTCACTTTTGTTTTTAGAGAGTTCTACTCCTATGTATCCGGTGCTGTTGGTTAAAATGGCCGTCATACTCAAAATAAGTGTCGCTGGTCAAGTCTGTAAGACGGAGCAGTTGCAGAAACGGCTAAAGAGAACAGTCGGAGCAATTATGTCTCTTTTAGCTTGGCATATGCAAAGTTCGGCATAGGCAGCTCTGGCCTAATGATCTGAGATCAGTGTGAGAGATTGTGTGTGGGTTGGCGCCCTGTCTAGGGTTGTTCCTGCCCTCGCACCCAAAGTTTTACAGCATGGACAATCTAAGACAATTCTTCTGAAGACTGCAGACTGTCTCACTTGTCTCTTCTTGTTGCAAATCCCACCAGTCTTCATTATGTTATTTGTATCTGAAATGAGGTGTGTTATGAAGAGTATCGTGTCCTTTACTAATGTACATTTGTTGTTGGTAAATGAATAATTTTAAATATAAAATTATTGTATACTGAGACGCAGAATTCTTCAGAAATAATAAACATCTACAACTAATGTAGTGGGAAATAAAATGTTTATTAAAGTTATTCCCCGCTGCACGTTATAGCTGTTATATGTGACACTCGCTATATAACAGCCTGTTTTATAACTGCTCACGTTTTTAAAATAATCACTTGGGTCATTTGGACTAACTCTGAAACATTTGATCTCAGACTGGACTCACCCCTCTTATGGAAGCAGCATCTGGTGGTTATGCTGAGGTGGGTCGTGTGCTGCTGGATAAAGGTGCTGATGTCAACGCCCCTCCTGTCCCTTCTTCTCGTGATACCGCCCTCACTATCGCTGCAGACAAGGGCCACTACAAGTTCTGTGAGCTTCTCATTAACAGGCAAGTAGAAGAAATGGCGACGTTCCTTTGCTAACCGACTGCAAGTTAGAATGCGCTGATCATGCTGCATGCTCTTGTTTGTCTTTCTTTAGAGGGGCTCACATTGATGTGCGTAATAAGAAGGGAAACACTCCTCTGTGGCTGGCTGCAAATGGTGGACATTTTGATGTAGTTCAGCTGTTGGTGCAGGCTGGAGCTGACGTGGATGCAGCCGACAACCGTAAGATCACCCCTCTCATGGCAGCATTCCGTAAGGTAGGCAGAAATACTTGGGGATGGTTATTTACACTGCCGTTTGGTCCGATTTTTAAACGGATGTGAACACAATTTTTTAGGGGCATGTGAAGGTAGTCCAGTACTTGGTGAAAGAGGTGAATCAGTTCCCCTCTGATATTGAGTGCATGAGATACATCGCCACTATTGCAGACAAGGTATGTGCTGATGTAACATTTAAACATGAACGTATGAATCTGATATGAATATAAATGTTCCAGTGACTTGTCTGTTGCATGCAGGAGCTGTTAAAGAAGTGTCACCAGTGCATGGAGACCATTGTGAAAGCCAAAGACCAGCAGGCAGCTGAGGCTAACAAGAATGCCAGTATTCTGCTCAAGGAACTGGATCTTGAAAAGGTGTTGTTTAGATCTTTTTTAAGATTTTAATGCATCACAAGGAAGAAAGAAAACATTGAGTACAGGGGAATCGGTGTCATGTTTTACTCTCTTGGTTACGTAGTCCCGAGAAGAAAGCAAAAAACAAGCTCTGGCCGCAAAGCGAGAGAAGCGCAAGGAGAAACGCAAAAAGAAGAAGGAGGAACAGAAGAAAAAGCTGGAAGAGGAGGCAAAAGTGAAAGATATATTTTTTGAGATACAAGACCAGAAGGAAGACTCTGCTGAAGGTACACGGATTACTTTATTTGTTTTATTTGTTTTATTGATTATTTTAATGTTATTTCTTTCACTTTTTAATCATTTCTTTGCCTTCATCTACAGAGTTAGAGGTTCCCATTGAACCCCCAAGCGCTACTACCACCACCACTATTGGCATCTCTGCCACCTCCACCTCCTTCACCAATGCCTTTGGAAAAAAGCGTGCCAGTGTGGTTACTACACCTAGCACCAACAGAAAGAATAAAAAGAACAAGACCAAGGATTCACCCAGTGAGCCCATCATTCTACAAGACCCTCAGGTGGCGCTAGCGCAACAAAAGGCAGACAAAAATAAGATCCATGGTGAACCACGAGGTGGTGGGGCACCTGGAGGCACTAGTGACTCGGACAACCTGGACAGCACAGACTGTAACAGCGAAAGCAGCAGTGGCAGTAAGAGCCAGGACATGCCTGACCTGTCGTCTTCATCCACTTCATTCTATTCATCCATTCCTACAGTGTCCAGCCAGCCTCTACCTATGACCGAGAAGAGGCAGGGCCTGTTACACCCCACCTCTCGGGAGGAGAAGGTCTTTGTGTCCATCTCCAAACCACAGCAGAGGTAAGAACTTTCATCAGCACGTGCAGCACACAGTGGATAAATTATGCTGTTGGAGCTGAAAGTCATCCATCCATCCATGTATCCTAGAATGGTCTGTGGTTGATTTAGTAATTTTGTACAATATCAGTTTATTTTCGACGCTTTAATAGTTATTACAAATAAATTCCACTCAAATATGAAAAATATTACTATATTGTACTGAACTTTTTACTCGGTGGCATGTTTGACTTGTGTATTTGTTTTTCCTTCAGATCGCATGAGATCATTAGTGACTTCACCCCTAGTGCCCTTCCCTCAACCTTTAAGACCATTTCACTGCCAGTCACCTCACCCAACAGCAAGATGAACCTCACCAGTCCTAAGAGGGGCCAAAAGAGAGAGGAAGGCTGGAAAGAGGTCATAAGAAGGTAAGTGGGATGAAGTAATGGGCTGTGGTCCTTTTCATGTTTCTGTATTAGGGTCCAACACAAATTGTGTTTTCAGGTCAAAGAAACTTTCGGTTCCAGCCTCTGTGGTGTCTCGGATCATGGGCAGAGGTGGCTGCAATATCACAGCCATTCAAGATGTGACTGGTGCACACATCGATGTTGACAAACAGAAAGACAAAAATGGGGAGAGAATGATCACAATCAGGTCAGTGGTCTTCATTTTCTGCCTTCTTTGATTTTTTAAGATCATTTAGATGTAATTTCTTTACTTTTTGATGTTTTTTTATTACATTCAGTCACTAACGCACTATTATTTTCAGAGGTGGCACAGAGTCCACACGGCATGCTGTTCAACTGATCAATGCGCTTATTCAGGACCCTGCCAAAGAGCTAGAGGACCTGATACCTCGCAACCACATTCGTCAGCCTGGCACCAATACCAAAATTGGCTCTACATACACAACCTCCACAGGAGCTACCAGCACCACTGCGGCCAGTTCAAAAGGTCTGTCATCAGTTGTGCCCTCCTCCAGCGTATCTTTTCAGTCCTCCTCTAACTCGGCCTCTCAGCAGGCTAGCAAAATGGGCAAAAATATGCCACCTGGTGTTAGACCTCCATTTGTCTCACTACCACCCTTGGCCTATACACACCCCCAGCTGGCCCTGCTGGCAGCACAGACCATGCACCAGATCCGTCACCCGCGTTTGCCAATGGCTCAGTTTGGCGGCACCTTCTCTCCCTCACCCAACACTTGGGGCCCATTTCCTGTGCGTCCTGTGAGCCCTGGCAGTGCTAACAGTTCCCCTAAACACAGCGGAAATGCAGCCCCACGCCCTGTTAACTCTGCCCATGCTACCGCCGAGCACTCGGTCACGGTGTCGAGTGCTATCATTGCCCCTGGTTCGACAGCCTCTCCTCCCAGTACGGCTCCATCCAAAACATCTACTCCCACCTCTGTAAGGAAGCAGCTCTTCTCGGCCGAGCCCAAGCCAGCAGCAGCAGCTCCTATCATTGCTACTACTGCAAGCAGTACACCTGCTGCACAGGCACCTCCTTCACACAGCTGTGCTCCCACCACTCCCACAACCCCTCCACCTATGCCTGCCCCCATTGCCCCTACTACACAGCATACTCAAACCCTGAAACCAGAATCTGCTACCACTAGTACGCCTTCTAAAGAGAAGTCTGTGGCAGATCTGGCAGCTCCAGTTTCTAGTACTGCGTGCGAGGGATCCAGTCCCTCAACCCCTCTGCACTTCCCTGCATCTCCGTCGGCACAGTCTGCACTGCCTGAGGCCAGACAGCAGCTTCCCTTGCCCTTCGCCTCCAGCACAGAGCCAAGTTCCTCCTCTTCAATTCAACCAGTCATCACCCTGCCAGTCTCTCGTCCTGTACCGCCCAGCACTGTCAGCAACGCGGTCGCAAACACCAGCAGCACCTTATCTAACTATGCTTCATCTACTGCACCTGGTGTATCGACCCGCCTACAGCCTCCAACAACGTACTATCCCATTGCACCTGGTGGCCCCTTGCAAGAACAGCAGTCGGTTTTTGTGCCCCCTGGTGCAACCCATGAGCCCCTTAAGCAGCAACAGCAGCCTACTCAGCCTAGCTTAGCCACAACTAGCATGCCACCCCCTTCACTTCAGATATCCTCTACTATAGGCATGATAAATGGCTCACAGGTGCACCTTCACAGTGGCAAAGCTCAGCTGCCACCTAACTTCGGCCCTGCGGCTCTTTTCAATCACTTCTCAAGCATCTTTGACAGCAACCAGGTGGGAAACAGCCAGGTCTGGGGGGCCTGTCACCTTCCAACTCGCACTCCACCAGAACAGCCCTATAATGCCCCTCCTGCATTCATGGGCGGCATGGGGCAGATGGAGACCACCATGCCCCCTCCTGATGGATCCAAGGCACCTGGATATCGTTGTGCCTCCCAGCGA
Source organism: Aspidoras spilotus (assembly GCA_028565295.1). Lineage (NCBI taxonomy): Eukaryota > Metazoa > Chordata > Actinopteri > Siluriformes > Callichthyidae > Aspidoras > Aspidoras spilotus. The sequence continues at coordinate 5,580,108 of JAOUQV010000018.1, read as the reverse complement.
GTCGTCTCCAGCCCCATTGGTGAGTTCCTAAAAAGATGTCTAAGGAATTTTTAGATTTGAAAATCAGGTGTAAATTGTACTTTGCTTATGAAGGAGCATGGCTACGTTTATGTCTCTGCTATGATGTAAATTACAATAAATTGTTTTGCTTTATCAAACAGAACTGAATAACAATTGCATTTTGGGAAATGCACGGTGCAAAATAGTTTTAACCACCGAGGGAGTCAAATTAAATTCTTCATCTTTCGGCTTTTCCCTGTCACCAGGGGTCACCACAGCGAGTCCCTCGCGTTATGATCTGGCACATGTTTTACGGCAGCTGCCCTTCCCCCCTCGTCGGGCTTAGGATATGACAATTTAGCTTCTCCAATTAACCTATTATGCATGTCTCTGGAAACCGGAGTACCTAGAGAAAACCCGCGCGAACACTGGGAGAGCATGCAAACTCCACACAGAAATTTCCAGAGTCACCTCACCCGGGGCTCGAACTCGGGATCTTCTTGCTGTGAGGTCACTGTGCCGTCCTCCTACTGGAAGTGAATTAAATAGCGCTATATTCTTCAGTTTAGAGAAAATTAATAACATGTAGGTTTTTTATGTTAAATTGGTAAATGTAATGAAATAGTGATTGAATATTATTTGCATCATTTATACTCAATTTGTGCTTTAGAGCACTGAGTATGGGGCAGTTGTAGACTTGTGAGCGGAAGGTCCCTTGGGCGAGACACCTAACCCACACGTGCTGCGGAAGCAGCTCTTCTCTCTGGGCACCTGTGCTCACTTCACAAATGTGTGTGTGTGCGCTTCACAGCACGGATGTCTTAAATGGGGAGGACCAATTACGCTGTGTGCAGTAATACCTCCACATAAGTAAAATCCGTCCCTTGACCCAGCTGCTGTGTTAATAATGCTCACGTGTCAATGCAAATATCTCCATAAGAATTAACATAAAACCCTTTGATTGTTCCGTCCCCGAATAAAAACACAACTGCCCTAAATAATGTCAATAAATGATAAATACAAAGATTTTCCCTGCCACCAGGGGTCGCCACAGCAAGTTACTCACTTTACGATCTGGCACATGTCTTACGCCGGATGCTCTACCTGACACACCACTCACCCTTTTGAGATTAGGACTGGACAATCTGGTGTTTTCAATTCACCAAGCATGCCTGTCTTTGGACTGTGGAGGAAACCAGAGAACCTGGGGAAAACCCACGCAAACACGGAGAGAACATGAAAACTTCATTCAAAATTTTCCAAGTCGTGCCACAAGGAGTTTGAACTAGGGTCCTTCTTGCTAACACAGGTCTTTTGGAGACTTTGTCACACTTGCACACCCGAGCAGCTTTTATCATTTTATTTTTTGGTCTGAAAATTGGTTTTATATGAAATATTGTTAATTTCCTAAAATAATGGACCGAGTCATTTTTTTCTTCCAGGTTTTTCATTAAATATTATTTTTGTCGAATATAATTCACTCTTGACAGAGGCCATTACACACCCCCTGATCTGCCATGATCGGAAAGGCATCAACTGTATTTTATATTTATAATAAATTCTAATGTACTGTACGTCTCATTTCCATAACCAGGTCTATTCTGCTCTTAATAATGTGCTGTCATTGTGTCTTAGGCATTCACCCGATGGACCCCTCGGGCAGTTCTATCTCTTCTTCCACCGCGCTTACCAGCTTTGCCACAAGCATGTCAGCCAGCCCTGTTTTCCTGCCAGGCCCAGCTCCCGTTGGAACGCCATCTTTCAGCCGACAGCACTTCTCCCCTCATCCTTGGAGCGCCTCCACGTCCTGTATGTTCTAAAGCTGCTTCTTTACATTGCATTGCTTTGAAAATCATATGCAGGTTGATGTTTTACACAAATGCATTTACGGTCTATATTCGTAGGTGAGTCTCCAGTGCCTTCTGTGTCATCTGGAGCATCATCTCCTTTGTGCACATCAACTGGGACGCCAGCACTCATCCAAGCCAAGCCTAGCAGTTCCAGTCAGCAGGACCGCAAAGTGCCCCCACCCATTGGGACAGAGCGCCTTGCTCGGATCCGGCAGACTGGCTCCGTTAACCATGCCATGCTGCCAACCAGCTACACGCCGCCGGTTGGACAGGGTGGCATCTGGTCTTTTGGAGTGGGCAGTGCCTCTGGTGAGTCAGTTGCGAAATATTTTATTACTTCTCTGAGCCAGTCTATTATTATATTTTATTTTTACACCCCTGTTTTCTTCTCTCTGTAGAAGCAATGTCAGGTTGGTCTCAGCCCATGATGGGAGGACCTGTGATGCACCAGCAGCTGCAAGAACAGTCGGCATTCTCTCAGCACCAGGCTATGGAACGGGATGACACAGGAATTGTGGCTCCATCTAACACCTTTCACCAGCCCATGCCCGGTAACTTCATGGACTTCCCCAAGGTTTGTGTGGCAACTGAGATCAAGATCATGTGCTGTCTTTATCTGAATTATTTTAAACATCACCACCTCAGTCAGACACTAAAAACATTTTTTTCTTCTTTTCCATACTAATGTTAATGTTATATTGTCCATCTCCAGGTTTAAATGGTCATGAGTAAGCCCCCATCTTTATTTTTGTAATGTTAAGATGGAAAAGTGCGAAGATAATGACGGTGTTTTATTTATAATTCAGGCAACATGTCTTTATGCTATTTGTGTGTGAAATAAATGGATTTTGGTTTGTGAAGTGTAACGTAAAGCTGTGCATCTGAAATAGTCGCTGTATGGAAGTCGTCCTTGTGCACATCCACAATTCATAATTACTGTAGAAGAGCAAGTGCTTCTCTGCAACAGCTGCCGAATTCCAATTACCCTAAAACACATCCTCGCTGAATGGTGTCAGTATTAAAGAGAGGGAGACGGTTACTATAGTTAACCAACTTAATGGAATATAACTTCAAGCAGAACAGAGCAAAGTCAATAATTAGATTCCTGAATGAAAACGGAGACTGTTTGAACCGTGCATCAGTTCTGACCATCTCCGGGAGTAAATGTGATATCTGCTTTTCACTGTGATGTTTCCTGTGAACTTGATTTCTAAGATGTCATTTAAAAATAATTCGCAATTCTTCAAGCTGTCAGTTCAATTTATTGATTATTTTTTTTATTGACTAGGGGATGCCAATGTCAATGTATGGAGGCACAATGATCCCTCCTCATCCACAGATGGCCGAGGCTCCTGGAGGCCCCATGTACAATGGTCTCCACACCACAGACCCTGCCTGGAACCCTATCTTAAAAGTTGTCCCCAGCTCGGCTGAGAACGCAGACCCGCAGCAGGTAATGGAATTGAGGAACAAGTGATCTTTATATTTGCACTTTGCTTTGACAGAGTATCATATCAGTGAGACAGTAACGCTCATGTACCCTATTTTTGTAAAAATCACTCTATTTGATTGCTGCTTTGTCATTGCAGGTGTGGCCTGGGACTTGGGCCCCGCATGTGGGAAATGTGCATCTGAATCACGTCAACTAAACACAAAGTTAGAGACAGAGAGGCATAGGAGCAGTAACAAGACATACACGTTAAAGAACAAAATAATTACCTAATTACCAGAACCATAACCTAGGCGTGTCCCCTTAAAAGTTAAACAGATTAATGCAATTTGACAGACGGACACCTTTGATGTGCCTAACAAAAATTGTGAGAGATTCCAATGTGGGCTTTAACGTGTTTACCACTGTCTATGAACAAATCGATTGCCTGTTCAACAGGATACATTCTGAGTAGTATAGCCATTTTGACATTTAAGCCCCACGTAACCCCCACGAGTTCTTGGCCTGCAGGGCTCAATAGGACAGCGCTATTTATACTCGGGCCAAGAACTAGATGATTACGCAAGAGAAAATCAGACCTTTTAGAGTGGTAAATACATGTATAATTGTTTACATACTGAAAAAAGGGTTAAATGAGAGTAAATTTCATGTCGTATAGTGGCTCTACTTTATGTAGCCTGTATTAATGTGAAATATTTACCTTAATATTCAATAAAAAGTTGGAAATGTAAGCACATGCTGTTTTGCCTCTTGTATGAACAAACTTATCTGGGTGTAGACTTTGGCTTTTAACACAAACTATGTTACCAGCATAGAGGATAGTAGAGACGTAAATATGAACCCTCATGTACTGTGCAAATTATTAGAAACGGTATTTATATCTCTGCTGCCTTATTGGATCAGTACCAACATGATTTTATAATTATATCAAACTTTACAGAAAATAGAACAGCGTTGATTCACCAGTCAACGAGAACGTATTAATTCTTTACAGAATCTTTACAGAAATTAAATAAATGTCCGCTGCGGCAACTCGACACAACAGGGCACATTGTTTTCCACCATTTCTAACATGCTTGTTTCAGTTGTTTTCTGTTGACAAGACTCCGCAGCACCGATGCTCCGGGTAACACAACGATGGACTCCTGAACACTACTGAATACTGACTTTAATAAACACATCATCACCAGCTTTCTATTGAATACTTCAGAGTGTTTAAATCATTAAGAGTTTCATGTACAGTTGTGTTCAGAATAATAACAGTTTAACATCACTAATGACAGATAATATCACATGGGAAAGAATACATGACTTGGATGTAATTGACTCATTTAATAACAGGGCCATGTTTTAAATCATAGCTGTGTGGAGTTTAAATATTGAGGTCATTCCTTCTGTGAAGAAACAGGTGTCTGTCTTTTCACTAAAGAAGGAGGGCAGTAAATGTTTTACCTGCTACGTCCTCACTGAGTAACACGCTCATTCTAGACATTGTACAGAAGTATAAATATCTTTGATCTAGAAGTTGATTGGAGAGAAGAAAACCAAGAAAACCCTAAAGAAAAGAATTAGCTTCTTAATTAAAATGAACTCTTGAACTTTATAATTAAAAAGATGAAAGAAATGCCACCATCTGCATCAATCATGGAACCAAACGTATGGATGAAAAGCATCGAGTGATCAGCTCCAGGGAAACGATCGACGATCTTCAGAGATCTGTGAGTACAATACAAACACATCTACACACACTATTTCACACGTCTACACACACTATTTCACACGTGAACACACACTATTTCACACGTGAACACACACGCTATTTCACACGTGAACACACACTATTTCACACGTCAACACACACTATTTCACACGTCAACACACACTATTTCACACGTCAACACACACACTATTTCACACGTGAACTCACTATTTCACACGTGAACTCTCACACGTGAACACACACACACTTTCACACGTGAACACACACTATTTCACACGTGAACACACACTATTACACACTACACACTCGTGAGCTTCCGCTGCTGAAAGCTGAAAGAGAAGAGAAGCAACATTCCATGGATCGATTAGAGCAAGTTTGTTTACTGGCCACAGACGGCCCATAAACACTGAATTTAAACCACAGTTCACTCCTGTGTTTTAGAGTTTCCTCCCACAGTCCAAAGACGTGCACGCTAGGTAAATTGGAAATGCTAAATTGTCATTGACTTGTGTAAGAGTATGTCCATGTTCCTGTCAATAGATTAGACACGGGTGCTGAGGATGATGTTAAAAAGAACAATAAATAAATAAACCACGGTACACGGTGACTGTAAAACATGGAGGTGCAAGTATAAAGCTTTGGCGATGTTTCTCATTGGAGGTGGCCGGTGATGCGATCATATCTTTTAGCTCTAGTAAGAACTCTGGCTGAAGCTTGTGTTTAAATCTTCCAGAACATCCAGAACATCCAGGAATTCACAATAATCCGATCTGGAAGTAACAAAGGCATGAGTTAATGTTTCCGCATCATTAGACTATAGAAGTGTCTACAAACATATTGGTGAAGTAGATAGATAGGAATATGATGAGAGTTTATCTGTTCTCTTACATCACACATCTCTGGGTGTTTCTAAATTTGTGTTCTTTTGCCCATATCTCAACATCACCACCGTCACTTTCATTATTTTTATATTATTATAGATATATTACTGTTATATATATAATTGTTAGTTATGGAATTATCTACAGGAGTTGGACAATGAAAGTGAAACACCTGTCATTTTAGTGTGGGAGGGTTCATGGCTAAATTGGACAAGCCTGGTGGTCA
>JAOUQV010000018.1:5440553-5451055 GCA_028565295.1 Aspidoras spilotus | reverse complement strand
TTCGGTTAAACAAAGTACATTTAATCCCTGATCACTAATAAGTTTATTTATAATAAGTGATTTAGAATTTAAAGACCAAATATTTAATAGTCCCATCTTCAGGTCAACGGTACAGGCTGTATTATTACAGCTGACTAGTTTAAAAGTTATTAGAATTAACTCTTTGTATATTTCTATATTTCTTCAATTTTTTTTTGGTTTAGCTCGGGGAACAGACACTGTCTCAATATGATGTACCCTAGGTGAGGGCTCTAAGCAGCTAGCAGACAGTCGGAATAGCCTGTTTGTCTGCTTCCAGAGTGGGATGGATACCGTCCTGCATTAACAGGCCAGTCCTACTCTCAAAATTACTCCAATTATCTATGAAGCCTACATGATTTTCTGAGCACCACTTGTCCATCCAGCAGTTCAGTGACTATAACCTGCTGTAAGTTACATCACCATTGGGAGGGGGCCAGAGCAGATTAAATCTCTTCTCCATAGTGAGTAAATATTTTCCACCTCACTTTGTCTTCTGCTTCATTTTACCCATACATGTTTCAGTGCTTCAGATCAAACAAGTTGCACAGAAGATTTATTCCTGGCAAATATTAGCGGTAATTCTGCAAAACTTTTTGTCACACTATTTAGGCATCAAGCAAAAAAAAAAATCAGGCAGACGTCTTTTTGGAAAATGGTATATCATTGCCCTCGATAAGACTGGAGAGGTGCAGTTCCCCACAAAGAGGCTAAAATGGGAAGAAAAAAAATTGAATTAAGCTAGGTAATTAAAAACAAGGGGTTTGCTTCATTTCCTGCAGATGCACATCCAATTACTCTCCCAGTGCATCAAGAGGTTTGCAGGCTTCACTGGTCCACACTGCGGACTGATGGAGCCTAAACGCTTCTTTAAGAGGCTTTTCTTTAGAATCAGAAAGCAAAAAAATGAAAAAGAATATAAGAGAGAGATTTGGTTTACTGGTTTCTTTTTTGTGTCCTAAAATAAAAAACCAAATAAATAAAAGTGTTTCCACATGAATAGATTATCCACTTATGCTTGATCAGTGGGTAAATTCTTTCAGTATTCACATGGTGTGCTGGGTCCGGGTTTGGTCAGTGCTGTGAAGTCACTGGGTGCTGCTTCTGCTAGTCTCACTCTGGGTCAGGAGTTAGACACACTTCAGACAGATAAGAACTATTGTCTCAGGCTTCACTAGGTTTAGTTTATTATGGATTGCACTGTATAGTTTGCATCTCTGTAAATGGAAAACAGGTAAACACACTGCAAATGTACAGTAGACAGCTGAGGCTGTTGCGCTACTGCAGTGCTGTCCATGGTGCTGAACATTTGCTCATTCACTGTTATTTTTTTTTTCCCCATCTTTCGGCTTTTTCCCTGTCACCAGGGGTCGCCACAGCGAGTTCCTCGCATTAGGATCTGGCACATGTTTTACGCCGGATGCCCATCCTGATGCAACCGTCACCCTTGTGAAAATCTGAACCACTGTATTTACTGAAGCCTATCATTTAAATCCTTTAATAAAGAGCTCAGGTGAGAGTTCTAACCAAGCTCATGGTTAAGTTTGGTGTCATTTTATAGTCTGAAGATAAATATTTTGCCAGTGTTTTTTTCCCAATGTAATATAAATATGGTAACTCCAATATGAAATTACTAATGTTGCGTTAAAGATCACCTTAGACAAAACTGAAAAAACTTAACCACAATTCAAAATCCATCACTACAAAAAGGTCCAAAAAAACTGACAGGATGGAAGATGGCATACATTCTTTATATTGAGTAAATTATAATTTAGTGTAAATGTGTGCAGTAGATTGGCATTCCTTTAAGTGTCCCAGATTTCCTGGTGCAAATGTTAGATTTACTGCTACCCTAACAAGGACAAACAGGCACTAAAGATTACTGAATGCCCATCTCATTGCAGCACTTTGTCTAATTGTACTGTAAATGTAATAAGAGCAAAGCAGTTTCTCCAAATCGATTATAATGTTGCACCTTATAATCTTAGTAATACATAATATGACAGTGTTGATAAACCCCTTGGACAAAGTAATAATAAAGTTTTCAATGATTTACCAATACAGCCTTTTCTCAAAATAACAAAATAAACATCATATATTTTTGTCAGTGAATTTTTTTTGCCACTTTCACCCTTCACAAATGGTTTGACGAAATTACGTCAGCAATAGATGATTGTGTTCAGTGAAAATAATAGTAATAGCTTCTAAGAAGGCACTGTGCATCACTGGTTATATACTCATGATGTTTTTCTGCAAGCATCAAAACAACAGACTGACATTGAACATGCCAGGTATGAGTTTGCAATAGCTATCTTAAGAAGTCCGTTAAGATAGGCATCCATCCATGAAGCTGCAATATGGCACAAAACGTATTATGTGCCCAGAGGAGGAATCTTCCTATAAGAAGGAATAAAAGTGAAAACAACATATACTGTCTCACTAACTGCGCTTTGCATTTACATTTTTTGTAAAGTTATAGAATGTTATAACTTTACAGCTACATAGAAGAAAGGTTTATTTGAGTAAAGCATCTATGACGGGTGCGTTTGTGTTCAATGGAGAGATTTTGTGTTTGATTGTGCATTATAAATCTGTTCAAATAGGTCTTAGTCAGATTCAAAATTTTGCACATGGCTGGCACCTGTTTTTGATCATCGCAATACTTTAATTGCTTTTTAATCCATTAGCAAAAGAGAGGTGGGGCTATCAAGTCTTAGATAGCTTAAGATTTTCTCTTGTAAGATTCCTTATTCTGAGAATTGCTGAGAAAAGCTTTGGATGCTCCCTTAATTGCGAATGCACTCCAATCATTTAATATGCCAGTAAATCTCACAAAAATCTTTTCCACAGAAAACAGAAGTGGAGCTTCAACTTCAATAAGATATTCTAATTAATATACTATGTTTAAATGTTGTAAATATTTTTTGTGCAATTTATTTGTGATTATTAGGTTTGTGTGCAAATGTCATTTGGAATGGTAGTGGCTTGTGTAGCTTCAGCCCTCCGACATTTGCCTCCATGTACTAATAACTGTTAATTCAGTTTATATTCAGTTAATATTAATTATGATCTTGCTCTCAGTGTTCACATTCACGGCTGTCCAGTCTTTCAGGGAGCAGTTTTGCCATCTGAGATTTTATAAACTTTCAGGAAGAGACACTGAACTTTTTTAAGAGGACATGGAGAAAGAAGATGAGTCTGAAGCAGAATACGTTGAACAATTGTTTGAAAATTTTGAAAGACTAATGCCTTGTGTGTGTTGCAAATCATATTGATCTTCGAAATATGATGTGTTGCAAAGTGCCACACCTATTGTTCTTGAAATTTTTTTTAAATGCATTATTATTGTTTGTTGAAAAAACACATTGTTTTTTTGAAAAATATTATTATTTTTTATTATTCCCCCAACTTTTTGGTACCTGTATCTTTCTACAATTAATAAAAGGGAGCCCACCATACACATGGCAAAACGTCCAGGAATGTTTGGGAGAGGTGTGTGTGTGTATAGACACTTAAAAGATATCTCGAACCGGGTGACTGCTGTTCCCGTTTTCTTGCCCAAAATTACATATTGATTGCACTCTCCATTCAATGCGTATTACTCTTGAAAGTTCACACCCTGTGATACACAAGATAAAAGCACTCAAACTACACTCTAGAGAGAAGACCTGTTTAATTAATCAGAAATTTTTGAAACTGTCTTATTATATTTAAATTGTAAAGACGGGTCTCCCCTGTAAGCTGTATAAATATCTAATGTATTTATACATTCCTTATCAAGTTATGATTATTTGATCAGGCCCACCTCCTTAAATATCCTTATAGACTCGATACTAACTTCTTTGATTTTATCTATTTTTCTAAATTCTCATATCTCTGCCACTCTTTGGTCAATACACATATATTTTAGATCATAACAAAGGGCTAGGTTTCCTCTCTCAAAACATACACACACATCAGTATGGGTATGACTGGGACAACTGATCTGGCTATAAATGTCATATATAAAAAGGTGTAAAACAAATATTTACATTAATTTATGAATAACATAGATATAGATTAATGAAAATGACACATTGGTTTAAGATATTGACATAACTGCGTTTAACATTACTGTCACATGGGCTTTAAGAGAGCATTTTAGTGCTGGTATACAACTTTTGAATATATCCATCCATTCATTCAAAATACTTATGTGAAAAATGCAGCATAAAAACATCAATTTGAAAAAACATAAAGCAACAAAAAATTAATTTAGGAGAGAGAATATATGAGTGTAGGGAAATGCTCAATCTCTTGTTACAGTATATAAGGGATTGCACGGGTCATATACAGTATCTCAATGACTGGGAAGGTTTGGGAACAGTGTGCATGTTAATAGGTGCCTGCTGTGCCCGTTTTAGTGGCCAGAATTTTCCCTTGACTTAACATTGCCAGCCAGAATAATCTCATATAGAAACACAGCACGCACGCACACAGCTATGGCTAAATGGATAGGGTAGAGGGCTGGATCAAGAGATCGCCGGTTTGATCCCCACTTCAGGCAAGTCATGGCTGAAGTGCCATTGAGCAAGGCACCAACCCCCCACAATTTCACCGTGCACCTTAATGGGTCAGCACACTACTCCAGCTGTTCACACCTGGATGGGTTAAATGCAGGGAATAATTTCCCTCCGGGGATCAATAAAGAAATCAAAATTAAAAAAAAGTGGAGGAGAAAACTGACTTGGCCATAGATGTCATATATAGAAATGTGTAAAACAAATATTAATGAATAAAGTAGCAATAGATGCATGAAAATGACTCCTTGGTTTGAGATATTGACATCATTCCAAATTCATTAAACAATAATGAATTTATGAAGTTTCTGCAGAAACTTCACTGTCTAGTTACATTTATAGTCAATTTTTAAAATACATATTGTTTACTTTTTTTTCTTTTTACAGAAAGTGCTTATTGTTTTATTGTGACAATAAAAAAAAATGTAAATATAACATGTTGAACACTATATACCAACGAAACCACTAAACTGCCAAGGTTAAATGGTGAGTGGGTGACATTATGATGCAAGTGCTGTCTAACCAGAGTGTCTTAATAATCTGCCTTATAAGGTTGCACAGTGTTGGAATCCTCCTTACTTGTCGAATGCTGACATAGGCAGTGAGGCAACAAGGCTAACTAACTAGGGTTTCAGACAAACACTGAGGGTTAATAAGAGAGCTAGTCAGAGAGAGAGAGAGAATTTAGAATTGACCTGTCTACACTTCTTTCAGGTATGTTTAAATGTGTCGTAATAATCTGATAGTAATCTGATTTATAGCTTAATTTGGAAAAAAATACTTCCATGTATACACTTCAGTCGGCTTAAACCAATGACTGTAATAAACTGACCAGTTTGTTTTTTCTCCCATTTACAGTTCTTGTATTTTGTAAAAGTTATCGCTACAATCTTACTGTACACAAAAAAATATTTTCTCGTATGTTCAACCAGAGGTCACAGATCCCAATGATTTCTACAGACTTCTTATGTGTTGTTGGCAATCCAGGTCTGCATATTGATATATTAATTTCCCCATGCAGTTTGTGATCGGATTAAATAGATTTTGTGGATTTTCAGTGTTTTACCTTGTGTGTAAATGTATTCTGTTTCAGAGCCACTATCTCTAGGTCACCAGGAACGGTTGAGGAAATGTTTATACAGGCAATATTATGTTGCCACTTCTTGAACTGTCCTTATTCAGTGATTAAATAGATTTTGGCATTGAGATCCACTGCTCCAGCATTTTCTACAATTCTTTTCTTTTCCCCACCATCTTCAAACCTCCATGTATCGTACCCTTCTTATGACCAATGCTGACTTTGAAGCGTGTGCTGCATGTAACCCTATGTAGACCACACCTCCATATCTGTATAGAGAAGCTCCCCAAGCACCTCCTGTTTGTCCTTGGCCTTTTTAGCACGTCCTGGATACAGATGCATTTCCCATCTCAATGATTTCTATGGATATACATTGCAAAACACATTCCCTTAGCGCCGTGAACCTGACATCAATTTTTAAAGGAACAAGATGACAAGATGCAAAATGATTTAATGGAGAACAGTTCCAGTTTTTTTTATTAGTTTGTTAAACACCTTTATTAAACTTCTTTAAAAAAAATAGTGTTCTCTCTTTCACTCTCATATATATATATATATACACACACATACATATATACATACATATATACATACATACACACACACACAGTGGATATAAAAAGTCTACACACCCCTGTTCAAATGCCAGGTTTTTGTGATGTAACAAAATTACGGCAAGACAAATATTTTTACAACTTTGTCCACCTTTACTGTGACCTATGACCTGTACAATGCAAGTGAAAAACAAACTTAAATCTTTAAAGCAGAAAAATATAAAATAATAAACTTAAAATAACCTGGTTGCATAAATATGCGCACCCTTAAACTAATACTTTGTTGCAGCACCTTTGGCTTTTATTATAGCACTCAGTCTTTTTGGGTAGGAGCGTGGCACATCTTGATGTGGCAATATTTGCCCACTTTTCTTTGCAAAACCGCTTCAAATCCGACAGATTGTGCACAGCCCTCTTCAGATTACCCCACAGTTGTTCGATGGGATTCAGGTCTGGACTCTGGCTGGGCCATTCCTTAATCTTATTCCAGTGAAGCCATTCATTTGTTGATCTAGATGTGTGCTTTGGGTCATTGTCGTGATGAAAGATGAAGTTCCTCTTTATCTTGAGATTTCTAACAGAAGGCCAAAGGTTTTGTGTCAACACTGACTGGTATTGGGAACTATTTATAATTCCGTCCTCCCTGACTAAGGCCCCAGTTCTAGCTAAAAAAAAACAGCCCCAAAGCATGATGCTGCCACCCCATGCTTCACTGTAGGTATGGTGTTCTTTTGGTGATGAGCAGTGTTGTTTTCGCACCAAATTTACCTTTTAGAAATACGTCCAAAAAGTTCAATCTTGGTTTCATCGGACCATAACACATTTTCCCACATGCGTTTGTGAGATTTCACATGTCTTTTTGCAAAATTAAGCCGGGCTTGGATGTTTTTCTTTAAAAAAAAGCTTCCGTCTTGCCAAAAATTCTTGCAGCTTCTTCAGTGTTGCTGTCGGCCTCTTGGCAGCCTCCCTGACCAGTTTTCTTCATGTCTTATCAATTTTGGACGGACGTCCTGTTCTTGGTGATGTCACTGTTGTGCCATGTTTTTTCACTTGATGATGACAGTCTTCACACTGTTCCATGGTATATTTAATGAATTGGAAATTCTTTTGTAGCCTTCACCTGACTGATATCTTTAAATAATGAGATCGCTCTGATGCTCTGGCAGCTCTTTGCGGACCATGGCTTGTGCTGGATGATGTGGCTACAAAAATGTAAGGACAAGTCTAGTAATGCAGCCGAACTTTATTTGCGGTTGATCAGAGGCATTTTAATTGGTGACAGGTGTGTGCTGACTCCAATTTAACATGAGTTAAATGGTGGAATCATGGTGTGGATAGGAAGAGAAATGGAGTTGGGGTGGTCCTGAAGGAGGACTATGTAAAGAGTGTTGCTGAGGTGAAATGGGTGTCAGATAGGGTGATTGGTATAAAGTTAGAAATTGAAGGTATAATGGTAAATGTTGTCAGTGGCTATGCATCACAAGTTTGATGTGAGATGGAGGAGAAAGATGGGCATCTGAGCATGGGGACAAAATGTGATTTAAATGACTTTTTTAATGTGGCCCGGTTGTTGATTCCCGACTGGTATAAGTATTTCAGAACCTGCTGATCTACTGGGATTTTTTACGCAAAACTCTCTCTAGGGTTTACAGTGAATGGTCAGAAAAAGAGAAAATAACCAATGAGTGGCAGTTGTGTCAATGCCTTTTTAATGTGGGTGGTCAGAGGAGAATTGGCAGGCTGGTCAAACCACTATTATAATCAATAAATCCAGAATGCCATCATGAAGAATTAAGTTCTGAAGGCAAAAGGGGGTCTAAACTTTTACTAGCAAGGCGTACCTAAGAAAATGACCAGTGAATGTATGTGCGTATGTATGTGTGTGTGTGTGTGTGTGTGCGTATAATGTGTTTAGGTTTACTTAATTAATCCAGTGCAAATACATATAATGTAACATGGGTATGTTGAGTCAAGCAAACATGCCCCTGTTTTGTCTGCTGGATTTATTTATTCCCTTGCCTAACTTATCACCTTAATTAACATAACTGAATTTCACCAATGCTACAAGGAATGCCCAAGTCCAGACTTGTTAAGTTAAGCTCTGCGGGGTTCTTTTTCTAAGACTTGGAGAATTCTAGGCCGTCTGGTCATCCACATTTCCTGTCATCCTTTCTCGCTTTCTTTTTTCTGTTGCTTTCTCTTATGTCCCACGGTGACTCCTACCTTCACCAAATAGAGCCAAGCGGAGTTGAGATAATTGAACTGGGAGGCCCTGCAGGAAGAGAAGCTTGTCTCCTGAGAAGGTATACGTCATTTCCTTTCACCACTGCCTGAACAGGCAGAGAATATTGTGACATCTCTTTGCTGCTTAAGTTTACAGAAAGCGACAGCATTCCGATGGAATATGAGCCTGCCTGGCTAATCAACTGATCGTGCTTGTGTCTGCTTGCTGTCTAAAAATATGTTGACTAAAATACTTAAGCAAGGAATAGGTCAAGCTCTCTGCTAACGTTTTTGCTTTTTTCTATTGTATTGCAGGTAAGTGGTGTTACAAAGGCATAATAACGTGATCTATTTCAGGATAATCAGGCAGCTTACAGTGTACCTAAGCTACAGGGAGCATTTAGAAAACCCATAAACTTTACTAAAGGTGTCATCAGAGAGCAGTTTTCCAGCTAGAAGTTGCAAAGGGTGATTTGCGTGAGTGTATGTTATTTTACCTGACCCATACTGATGTAGTCCTCTGAAGTTAGCATGGTGTTTAGAGTATAGTTTGTGTTCACTCATATTTAAATAAAGTAAGTAAGGTATAAAATGTAACAAACATGCTGTTATAGTAAGATAATAATAGGGTTGTTTAATGTGACAATGCAAAGCAGAGCTGCGCTTACATCCTGGAGCTGATCAGATTTGATCATAATGCTTACTTGACTTTTTTTTTCATTTAACAGCTTATGACAGTTATCCACAGCTTTTTATCATTTTAGTTTAGACCATGTCAACATCTGTATTGAAACATGGCTTTCTACTGCTGCAATATTTGAGACATTTAGGTCAAATGTCTTGTCTTTGTGGGGCAGTCGTAGAGGTTAAGGAACCAGCCTTGCGATCGGAAGGTCGCTGGTTCGATTCCAAGTGCCGACAAGTCATGGCTGAAGTGCCCTTGGGCAAGACACCTAACCCCCAGTTGCTCCCTGGGCACTGTGCTGGCTGCTCGCTGCTCCGGGAACGTATACTCACTTGCACTTGTTCATATGAAGAAGCTTGTTAGAATTTAATGGTAAAGTTCTTAAATTTTAATGAAATTAAAATTGCTAAGCAAGCAAAAACTCTCACTTCAGAGAACCTCAACAATGTCATGTCATATGCTGTTATCGCTTTGTGATAGTTTGCTGCACGGATGAGTCAGCTTTCTTCAATGCCCAAGTCTTGTGTTGCTTGTAGTAGCCTGACCACTGATTTTAAAAAAAATATTTGATTACTATATTGGTCCTTGTAGGGTAATTCTTTCTCTGCATTTAACCCATCTAAGTGTGAACACCCGGAGCAGTGTGCGACCCCCATCATATGACTATAGTAATATAACATGCAGGATTTGTTTGTTCAGTAACTCCTTTTCAGTTCTGGCCATCATGCAGCTATTCCGAAACTCTTGTTGAATTTGCAGACGTAGTATCTAATCTTCCCATTTACCTTGATAATGTCATCATTCTTGGTGATGTTAGCATCTGACTTATCCACTTAGGACATAATTTGCCTCTATTGTAGTGTCACGTTGGAAACCGCTAGAGGTCGCCAGAAATCCAAAATGACTGCGTGTCAGTAAGGTTTGTTTGTCACATTTAAACATAAATTAACTTCATATTTAACTTAAATATAATATACCCACTCTTCCACATTACAGACTCAGATGCACATTTACGTCAGAGTCACAAAACTTCATGAATAAACCTCCGGAGTTATCTTTTATTGGTTCACTGTATGACACCGTCCAATCAGGCAACTAAATTCTTAGAGTCGACATTCTGTAGCACTCTAGATAATGTAGCTCCTTTAAAAAGAAAATAATTAGAGGAAAAAATTAGCTCCTTGGTAAAATGATCGCTAAATCAACATACAGGTGCTGGTCATATTTATTTCCATAATTCCCATTAAAAAGTGAAACTTGTATATTATACACATTCTTTACTTCTTCTTCTTCTTTCGGCCTCTCCCATTATCAGGGGTCGCCACAGCGTGTCAGTCTTTTCCACCTCACTCTGTCCCCTGCATCTTCTGCTTCCACACCCACTA
>JAOUQV010000018.1:5351760-5365235 GCA_028565295.1 Aspidoras spilotus | reverse complement strand
CTCACGCATGCGTAAGAGAGAGAGAGAGAGAGAGAGAAAGAGAGAGAGGGAGAGAGAGAGAGAGAAAGAAAATAACAAGGATTTTAATTCAATTGAACATATACGCAATGCAGTTTTACAGCAAGAAGGTCCCATGTTTAATTCCTGATGGGGTCTTTGTGTGAAGCTTGATTGATCTCCCCATGTCTGCAAAGGTTTATTCAGGGTCCAAAAATATGCAGTAAGTGAACTGTTATCATTCAGTTGCCCATTGTGTCTGAATCAGTGTGTGAGTGAATGTACCTATGATGAAGAAGCACCATGTGCAGGGTTTTTTCTGACTTGCACTCTGTGGTGCCAGTTAGGCACCGGTTTTTCCCGTGGCTCTGAATAGAATTAAGTTGGTAAAATAAAAGAATGAATGAATATTAATCTCAGACAGAGACTGAGTGTTTTAAAATATATTTGTTTTAAATAACTGTTCAGATTAATGATTCAAAATGGCTGCCTTGCAAATTTTGCACAACCATGCCATACACCATCATTTGGTAGGTTAGGAGGAATTGAAAGAAACCCACACAGAGACGGGGAGAACACGTACAGACACCCGATTAACTCAAAGTCAGTGTAACCTGAACCAAACTTGTCTCAAGGTGAACTAAAAAGGTGAAAAAGAATGAAAGAGGTGGAAGAGTATGGCACAGGCCCTGGTGTGCCTCTTTTTCGAGTAGTTCTGCTTGACCGAGCTGGTGTCAGGAGTGTAAACTCTCAGCCTACGTGGACCAGCCTCTTCTCCTTATGTCGATATTCTGTATTGCACTCTGTCTCTGAGGTCATGCTGCATAATCTCTCCATCCATGTGTGGTGGTAATGAGAAGGGCTGGAGAAGACTCCCACTGGTTTAGAGAGGCAGTGTGACTTCTATCAGCCCTGCCACTCAAATCTTTGTGTGTGTGTGTGTGTGTGTGGAGAGGGCAGACGTGGGTTGATTAGTAAAGCGACAGACCCCGTGGTGTTTCTCTCTTCACCCCTCCCTGGTTAATGAAGTTAGAGTTTTTTTTTTGTTTTTTTTTTACAAAAACACTAAGCGATCAGACTCGATGAACAGCAGGATTCCTGTCATATACACTAACACTGACAAGCCTCACATTTTAAATATGTTTCCTATGGAATCCCCCCCTCCCCGGTTTACTCTGGGTTTCCTCCCGGTTTGTTCTGAGTTTCTGTTGGGTTTTCTCTAGTTTTTTTCTGGCTTCCTCTGCGTTTCCATTGAGAGTCCTCTGAGATTTCTCTGATTTTCCTTTGTACTTCCTTTGGTTTTCCTCAGGGTTTCCTCTGAGGTTCATCTGTATTCCAATATTTCTTCTCAGTTCCTCTGTGTTTCCTATAAGTTTCCTTTGGGTTTCCTCTGATTTTTTTTATTTTACTTTGTGGTACTTCTGGGTTTGTAAAAGTGAGTGAGTGAGAGACTGAGACAAAGAAAGAAAGAAAGACAGAAAGAAAGAAATGGAGCGGTTAAACAAACGGAAGATGTATGTACATGGAAGGAAGACAGTAAATAAGTAAGTAAGTAATAGTAAGGTTGGTAAGGAGGGTTTAGGAAGAAAGAAATAGGGAGGAAGTAAAAGAAGGGATGGTGGGAGGACAGAATGGGAAATAATAAGAAGTAAGAAAGAAAAGAAGGAGGAACTAAAACATTATAGTAAGGACATGAAAGGAAATCTTTGGAGATATTTGTCTGGAACCACCTTTTCCACCTTACCATCATGGGTGACATTGCTAAATGTCAAGGTACCAAGGTGAGAAAACATATGATAGAAGGAAAAGTAAGAGATGAGATGGTGTAGGAGGGTCAATTTTATTGTCTTCACCTATTTTTAGTCTTGTTCTCTGAGTCTCTGTCTTCCTGAGGTATGTGTGTGGCTCAGTAACTGTGCTGTAATCTCATAGGAGAAGAAAGAGTTGGAGTTTACGTTGATGGATTTGGCAACCCATTCTGCAGACTCATTAGTATAGACCACAGTCTCAGTGGAGTTAAATGTGTTGATCTTCTTCATGGGCTTTCGGCATGTGTTTGTATATGGAGCAGAAAATTATTTATCTTTTTTTTTCTCTCTCTCTATCTCTCTCTCTCACTCTCAGGGCCATGGTTGTTAAGGAACAGCAGCATTAACAGTGGTGAATTGGAGGTGGGACGACGAGTGAGTCAAGAGGTTCCTCCAGGTGTTTTTTGGAGGTCGTTGCTCTACCTGCGCCAGGCGCACTTCCTAAAGTTTAACATTTCCCTGGGGAAGGATGCCCTGTTTGGGGTGTACATGCGTAAAGGATTGCCTCCATCTCATGCCCAGGTCTGCTACACACACTCACACACACACATTAAATTAATCACCCTTAAGTAAGGAATGAGTAAAACACCCAAAGTACTGAAAACCGTATATCTCCCATGTACCAACCAATAAGAAAATTAGGGTGCATTACAAAAGTAGCGGCCAAAAAAGTGCAGCACAAATCGAGTGTGTGTTGGCATCTCAAAACTCACAGACGAAAGTATTGTGTCTTAGTCCCAAACCGAGGACCATATAGAAAAGTGATGTAGATGACTGTGAGCGCATCATGATGTCGTATCAGTAAGAACATATGAAGACAGACCTTGAAAAGTGTTAAACAAACTGATGACAATAATGAACAACACAACACACCCTCTACACATTCTACTGGACAGACAGAGCAGTGTGTCCCTCAGAAATCTCATTTCCTCCCGATTCTGATGGTCAGGTTGCAGTTCAGCAAGTTGAACATCCCTACATTATTAAATACATTAGATATTTGTGTTGCAAATTGAACAGATGTTCCTAATAAAGTGGCACTGTTTCTTGGTTCTCTTAAAAATGTTTTCTATTATAGTTCAACTCTCAAAAGTTCTCTCTCACTCTATTTCTCTGTCCCCCTCTATCTTTCTCACTCTATTTCTCTGTCCCCCTCTATCTTTCTCACTCTATTTCTCTGTCCCCCTCTATCTCTCTCACTCTATTTCTCTGTCCCCCTCTATCTCTCTCACTCTATTTATCTGTCCCCCTCTATCTCTCTCACTCTATTTCTTTGTCCCCCTCTATCTCTCTCACTCTATTTCTCTGTCCCACTTTATCTCTCTCTCTATTTATCTGTCCCCCTCTATCTTTCTAAATCTATTTCTTTGTCCCCCTTTATCTCTCTCTCTCTATTTCTCTGTCCCCCTTTATCTCTCTCTCTCTTTCTCTGTCCCCCTCTATCTTTCTAAATCTCTTTCTCTGTCCCCCTCTATCTCTCTCTCTCTATTTCTCTGTCCCCCTATCTCTCTCACTCTATTTCTCTGTTCCCCTATCTCTCTCACTCTATTTCTCTGTTCTTCTCTATCTCTCACTCTATTTCTCTGTTCTTCTCTATCTCTCACTCTATTTCTCTGTCCCCTCTATCTTTCTCAATCTATTTCTCTGTCTTCTTTCCCCCCCTCTATCTCTCTCACTCTATTTCTCTGTCCCCCTCTATCTCTCTCACTCTATTTCTCTGTTCTTCTCTATCTTTCTCAATCTATTTCTCTGTCTTCTTCCCCCCCCCTCTATCTCTCTCACTTTATTTCTCTGTTCTTCTTTATCTCTCACTCTATTTCTCTGTCCCCCGCTATCTTTCTCTTGCTCTGGTCAGTATGACTATATGGAGCGTTTGGATGGAAAGGAGAAGTGGAGCGTGGTGGAGTCCCCAAGGGAGAGGCGCAGTATACAGACGGTGGTACAGAATGAGGCTATCTTCGTGCAGTATCTAGACCCCGGCACATGGCATCTTGCTTTCTATAATGATGGCAAGGAGAAAGAGAGTGTCTCCTTCAGTACAGTGGCTCTGGGTATGTCTCTATACACAACTCGCTCATTACCATATCACACGTATACGTTAGCATCTCAATGGAGGATTTTGACAAAAAAACAGGTTTAGTTCCAAGAAGTGGCAGTGGAATATAGATAGAGGCTTAGGTGGGTACTTTAGAGCGTGTCATAGCCTGAAAGAGTAGCGATTGATCGACTGGAGCTAGAGCAGACTTGTGACTTGTATACTGCTTTAAAGAGTCACACTGAGAGGAGTCTGAAACGTAAACCCAGAGTAAATCTCATTATATTGTCAGCCAGGGAAAGCTTTCGGTTTTACGCTGAAGTCTTCATTTCCTTTTCTGTTGTAAAAAAGGGAAATTTACCAAGTGCTTACTACCGTAATATTTTACTTTACGTGATAATCCTAAAAAGATCTTCCAATTTCACACACTCAGACAAGAGAGCTATCCGCCCTCTTCCACATACTGTACATGAACTCACTCACAGATGGCATTGTTTTCTGTTTAGCCACTTGGGAGACTCACTCATCTGTCATTAGCAGATTGTAGTCGTCCTTTTGTTATCTTATAAATATTTGTCTTTTCAAATCTGGTAGACACAAGCACAATTTTCTAACATACACTGTACCTTGTAATAGAAATAAACACAAGCCTCCTGTGTGGCTATATACGTCCACAAAACCATTCTTGTGATTATATAATAATAATAATATCTGTTACTTAAATATAATTCTTCTCTGAACATTAGAACACAATGCTCCAATATGAATTTGACTTTGTGTGTGAGTTTAAACGTTCTTCTGTCATATATAGCCATGGGTGTTGAAGTGACATTACTAGTTATAAACCAATAGACAATATCTGACTTAACAGTCGTTAGGTTTAACACTTTATACAGGTTTTAATTCCAGTGTTTCCTGGAGATTTTTGTAAATTTGCAGGACGCTGGTGTGATTTCAGTTATTTCAGTTTTGCTGATGAGTGGCAAGTAGCAGCTCTGTGGTTAGTCGCTGTTCAGTCTGATGTAGTAATGAGGGGAAAATAGTGCATAATAGTGCAAGAGATGCAGTCTATTTTATAATGAACTTTGAATTGGCATAACCGACTTAATGCTAGAAGTAAATATTGATTATCAATGCTAGACTGGTATAGTATGTGGCATACATATGAAACATATTGCAAGGCAGACATCACGAACATTAGCTATGGATATTATTATCCTGTTGGTTGTTAATCAAAGGCCTCCACCTCCAATCTGCTCTGTTTTAAAAGATTTATGCTGAGATTTTTTGGTTTTTTATAGTAATAAAATTCCTCTCGTTCAAGTACAGCCTGGAAAGTTTAAACATCAGAGCTTTGCCCATTTCCTCGTCTTGATTAATCACAATGTGTATGTGTGTGTGTGTGTGTGTCATTAACATACTTCCAACATCACCCAGATTCAGTGCAAGAGTGTCCACAGAACTGCCATGGCAACGGAGAGTGCACATCAGGAGTATGTCACTGCTTCCCCGGTTTCCATGGCATGGACTGCTCCAAAGGTGCGTCTCCTTCAAAAAATATATGATTTATTTTATATAAACTTACATTTAAATTATCGACTATATTATCATGTTAATAGATATACAGTATTTATCAAATCACACAGTAATGAACACGCAATAAGTGATTAGTAAGACAAGAGAAAGCTTAGTGAAACATTTCCTGCGTTTAATTCAGTCTCTCAGCTGCAAGACATTAATCCCAGCATCTGAAAAAGAAATATTATTAAAAATGTAAATTAAATATAATGGAATAACTGTTCAGAAATGGCTGCATCTCTACAACGCCACTATGATTAGAACTGTATAACTGGCTTCACTGCAGTGACGCGGTGAAAAGTTTATTATCAAATACACCATCACATTGATGAAAATATAATAATATTTAATAAATGAATATGCTCTACACTCGGTTTAATAGGCAGATGAAAAAGACTTCTAGCAACAAAAAACATCCCATAATCAGAGGAAATTGTTCAGGGTCATATTTATTATTGTATTACATAAAATCATGATCATATCTACAGCTTCAACGGGTTAAGATTAAACTCGAGGATGGCAAGATACCTTCAAAATGATACGATTCCTGTATTTACACTATAGTTTCCTATAAAAACTGGAGTTGACTCACTATAATGGCAGAGTTTTCTTGAGTCATTTAATAGATTTTGCAAAAGCATGAATTAAAATTAAGGCATTAAACACAAAGCATTACATTTAATTCCAACAAGCATTGATAGTTTTGAAAAATTACAAACACACCACTAAGACATTTCTGAGATATTGGCAGCATCTTATTTGCAATTTTCATACGTGGAAAAGACAAAACCAGCTACATGATTCAGTTTGGACTTGTACCATAGAACAAACTGACTTTAGGGTTGGACCTTTTGTGCTTATACAGTGCATTATAATGTTTAAGGGCAATGAAACTGCACTATGGGTCATATATATTCACAAATGTGCAGGTGAAACAGTGAATACGAGCTTTGTGGCCTGTATGTACCGCAGCAAGGAATTTTTGCAGCACCGGGTTGAAATATCAACTCAAACTAATATATCTATCCACGAACCCGAAAGTTATAACGTGATCAAATCTACATGTGTTTATAATAAATGGAATAAATCACTTGAACATGTCCCATAAAAAAACACCGAATACAGACGGAAGTGCAAGGAGATTTATTTTTTGACAAATAACAAACACTATGGCAAAATTAGGCGAGGAAAGTGGCATGGGGGCTGCTGGATCCAATCTAATAGTTTAGTTATGACCTCGGAAGCCAGAAGCTGTGAAAAAAAACAAAATCTTAAAACATTTAAGTTCAAAATAAAGAAGTGGAAAAATTGCTGTCACAAATGCACGTGAACTCACATTAACACATTGAAAATAAACACACTTTTGATTCGGTTTTAAAAACAAACGAATTAACCTCAGAAATGGTTTCATTCAGCGGCGCGCCATTAGCGGAAGCCGCTAAAATATAGAGATACACGTTTCCTTATTCATAGAAGACTTATAGTACAGATATTACTCTGTCTCCTTGGTTTAATAATATATGTGTTTATTATAGTGCACACACACACACACACACACACAGCCTCTTCACAGTTCTGCCCCTGGTGTATTTATATAATTTCCTCCTCTTCCTTCCTCTTCACTTTCCTGCAGCGGCGTGTCCTGTGCTATGCAGCGGTAATGGACAATACAATAAAGGGGTGTGCGTGTGCTACAGTGGCTGGAAAGGTCCGGAGTGCGATGTTCTAGCAGGGCAATGCATTGACCCAGTGTGCGGTGGTCACGGCACCTGCAGCCGCGGAGTCTGCACCTGTGCAGCTGGATACCGTGGGGAAAATTGTGAGGAAGGTGAGAATCTGCAACTGTAACTATCTGTATGTGTTTTTTTTGACACACCAGAGTACAAATAGAAAATGTACATTTTTCATCTGTTTGCATTTTTTGTTTTCTTCTTTTTCCCTCTCCGTCCCGTTTATTCATCTTCTTTTCCTCCTGTTGTTTTCTCTATTTTCTTCTCATCTTTCTCAACCTTGTGTGGCCATATTTTTTCACTCAACTTCTATATCTTTTCTCTTACTGGTCTTATTTCACATTCTTTTTATTTTCTTCCTATTTCCTATAACCTTTCTCCTCTATCCATTTTATTATCTCAATCTTTTATCTTTTATCTCATCTTTCATGTGCTCTTATTTCCTCAAATTTTCCTGTTTTTCATATTTTCTCATCTCTTTGTCTCTTTATTCTTTCTCTGTCCTTGTCCTCTATTTTCTTTCTGCTTCTTTTCCACTTCCATTTATCTTTCATGTCTCTATTCCTCTCTCTTCTCTATTTTTTTGTATTGCTTCCTCACATTTCTTTCCACTCTTCTGTATTTATTTCTATTCCCCTCTTTTCCTCTTGTCTTCTTCAGTTCAGGAAAAATTATAGATTTCCTCTTTCCTTCACTTTTTCACTGTTTCTCTCTTTCTTTTTTCCCCTCTTTATTTCTGTTTCTTTCTTTCTCTTTCATCTCTTTTTCTCGTCTCAAGTGATTAAACTGTAATGCTTTTTACTTTAGCTGCCTTCATGATTGTTGTGTGTATATCTAATAACAATCTTAAAGCAGATTATTGCTAGTATAGATTTTATGTCTAAATTACACACAGAGTGACTTATATTCTTTACATTTTCACTTTGTTTCTGTAAAACATACAGTTTGAGAAATAGAATTACAGGCATGTAGAGCTATTTCCTTTTAAACATCTGCAGATCATAGCTACCTGTCAGATGCCAACTGTAATTTTTGCATTGTGCTCAGTGAAAAGCGCGATGTTTCACGGAGAAGAGGGCTGGTCATAAATCAGTTACTTTAACATACTCAGTTTGGTGTGTGTTAATTTTACATCTTCCACAGCTACACACTCACACTATCTGATGTTAGAGTTACACACAGATTTCAGAGACTTGTAAAAAATATATGGATTTATAATTTTCCAAATAACGATTGAGTGAATTCTGGTAATCTGGGACATATTTCCTTGGGCAGAATTTTAGATTGACATATGCCTTGCCTCTTCCTGTGATATCACCTGCAGGAAGTCATGTGTATTAATAATGACATTTGTTATAAACATTTATTACAAGTACTGTTGAATTCTTCACATAAATTTTTACACTTTAATTTTCTATTACTCCTGCACTCTTATTACCCATGTTCTAATTTTCTTCACTCTTATTCCCTCACTCTTTTCCCTCACTCTTATTCCAATACACTCTTATTTCCTCACACTAATTCCCTCACACTAATTCCCTCACTCCTATTCCCTCACTCTTATTCCATTACACTCTTATTCCCTCACACTAATTCCCTCTCTTATTCCCTCACTTTTATTCCCTCATCTTATTTCCACTATCGTATTCCCTCACTCTTTTCCCTCACTCTTATTCCCTCACTCTTATTCCATTATACTCTTATTCCCTCATACTAATTCCCTCTCTTATTCCCTCACTCTTATTCCCTCTCTCTTATTCCCTCATACTAATTCCCTCTCTCTTATTCCCTTACTTCTATTCCCTCACTCTTACTCCCTCACACTAATTTCCTCACACTAATTCCCTCACACTAATTTCCTCACACTAATTTCCTCATACTAATTTCCTCACTCTTATTCCCTCACACTAATTTCCTCACTCTTATTCCCTCACACTTATTCCCTCACTCTTATTTCCCTACACTTATTCCTCACACTTATTCCCTCACACTTATTCCCTCACACTTATTCCCTCACTCTTATTCCCTCACACTTATTCCTCACACTTATTCCCTCACTCTTATTTCCCTACACTTATTCCTCACACTTATTCCCTCACTCTTATTTCCCTACACTTATTCCTCACACTTATTCCCTCACTCTTATTTCCCTCACACTTATTCCCTCACTCTTATTTCCCTCACACTTATTTTCTCACTCTTATTCCCTCACACAAATTCCCTCACACTTATTTTCTCACTCTTATTCCCTCACACAAATTCCCTCACACTTATTTTCTCACTCTTATTCCCTCACACTTTTTATCCTCACACGTATTCCCTCACTCTTACCATAGAGTATATATACCATACTCCCTCACTCGTATTCCCTCACTCTTACCATAGAGTATATATGCCATACTCCCTCACTCGTATTCCCTCACTCTTACCATAGAGTATATATACCATACTCCCTCACTCATATTCCCTCACTCTTACCATAGAGTATATATACCATACTCTAATTTCCTGACACCCGTTTCTTCAGTCTTTTTATCTGACTCTTTTTTCCTGTTCTTAGTTGATTGTCTGGACCCGAAATGCTCCAATCATGGGACCTGTGTATCGGGGCGTTGTCTGTGTAAGTCGGGGTGGGCAGGGCCACTTTGTGAAGTTCCTAGATCTCAGTGTCCAGAGCAGTGTCATGGTCATGGAGTGTACAGCGCTGACACAGGCCTCTGCACCTGTGAACCCAACTGGATGGGTCCTGATTGCTCCACGGGTCAGTGCTCCATTCTTCATTTATATTTTCCTTTATCATTTATCATGTATCCTTTAATCTTCTTTTATTCATGTCCTTTCCTTTTCCCTCCATCTTAATTGTTCTTCTTCGTGTCTTCTTTAGCTTTTGGTTCTCATTCTAACATTTTTTAATTTACATTCTTTATCTTCTTTATTTGTTCTTGTTTTTTTGCAGTTAAAGTTTTTTATCCTAACAATGTTTTTTTGTAATATTTCTTTTTTTCCTCTTTTTTCTCTCAGCATTTTACTACATCCTGTCTATCTTACCCTGCATTCTCCTGTTTTTATTTCTTTGCAATGTCCTTCCTTCTGTTTTCTTTTTTCTTATCTAATTTCCATTTTCATTTTTTTTATTATTTAAAATATTTTTTTGACTCTTTCTTTACATCCTGTAATACGTCTACTCCAATGTTTTTCTCTTTCTCTCACTTTTTTCACCTTCTCATCTTATTTTATGTTTCCATTACGCTCCATCCTTCATTCTCTACTTCATTCTTCTCCTTCTGTCTTTTTCTATTACATTTTTTAAACTCTCACTTTTTTCCAAGTATTTGTCAAATTTTATTTTCTTCCTTTACTGTCAGAATCATCTCTCATTTCATGTACATTATACTTTTTATCAGTAACTGGTATTCTGTGTGTGTATAGAGTTGTGTTCTGCAGACTGTGGGAGTCACGGTGTGTGTGTGGGCGGTACATGTCACTGTGAGGAGGGCTGGGCAGGTGCTGGATGTGATCAAAGGCTCTGTAACCCGCTGTGTGTGAAACATGGAACCTGTAGAGATGGCAAGTGCCAGTGTGAGCAGGGCTGGAATGGCGAGCACTGCACCATTGGTAAACATACACACACACACACAAACATACACACAAACACTCACATTTGTCTCTTTATAGTTGTGAGGATGTTTCATGATATAAGAACTAATGCAACTTTTAACTTTTTTTAAAGTTTTGTTTGAAAAAATCTTTGTGTTTCTCAGAAAAAAAAATGTCCTTGGAACATAAAATGTCTGCAAAATGGTGAGAATTGAACTCATGACTTTGTGTCAGTAGTCCAGCTTCCAAACCCCCGACCTACCGCACCACAACTGTAATGTTGTTAGCAGCTCCTGAATGATATAAAAGCACAGGGCACTTTGTTATACCAATGTACAAACCCAATTCCAATGAAGTTGCGATGTTGTATAAAACATCGACAAAAACAGAATATAATGATTTACAAATCTTTTTCCACCCATATTCAATAAAATACACTACAATAAAAATATATTTATTGTTCAAACTGATAAACCTTTATGTTCTTTACAAATATTCACTCATTTTCAATTTAATTCCTGAAACACGTTCCAAAAGAGTTGGGACAGGGGCAAGAAAAGACCGGAACATTCCACAGCTAAACAGGTTAATTAGAAACAGATGAGTGTCATGACTGGATATAAAGGGCAGATCCCCGACAGTATGAGGCGAGGTTTACCACTTTGTGAACAACTCAGTGATGTCTAACAGTTTAAGGACAATGTTTCAAAGTGTAATTGCAAAAAATGCATGCATTTGATCATACAGCCCATAATATCATCAAAAGATTTAGAGAATGTGGTGAAATCTCTGCAAGGAAGTGGCAAGGTCAAAACCATCATTGAATCCTTAAACAAGAGATTACTATGAGCATCAATATGGTTTTACATCATCATGATCAAATGGAAGTATGATCTGAAAAGGAGGTGAATGAAGATTAAACTGTAGTAAGACAGCTTACATGTGTGTGAATGAGATGGAGGCAGGTAGATCAGTCAGACTACAGGGAGAAGTGGTTAAAATTACAGAGGGTCACATACTTGGGATCAACTGTCCAAGGAAATTAGGAATGTGAAAAAGGGATAAAGAAGAGGTTTCTATATATACACATACTTGTATTTTAAAAATACTTCTCATTAATGATGGAAATACTGTATTTAAATATGTAAAATGTCTGCTGTTACATCATACGTAAAGAATTAAGGCACGTTTGTGCAGACAGCTCATTCTGTGTAAGTGTTTGTGTGTGTATAAATGTGTGTGTGTGTTTGTGTGTACAAGGAGAATGAGAATGGGTTGTGGTAGTCTTGTTGACATTCTGCACTATTCTTTCGACTAGTAAATTAGCTAGAATACTAAGAATAGAGTCATGTAGGTAGAATACTAATTGGCTACTCTGTGATTCACCACTGTGTGTGTATGTGTGTGTGTCTGCTACTCTAATGTTGTTTAAAGACTGTAAATTATCAAGTAGCTCTGGTGGAACACATTCATGCTGAGCAATCTTCAGTCTATAACAAGCTTTTTCTCTATAAGTTTATTACACAGTTAGAGACACAATAAAAGACTATTACAGAAGAAATGGCACAAAAGCAAAGAACGTTATCATATTTTGGTGAATTGGTAAAATAGTGTCACAGTCACTCAAAATACATTCCTAAAATCACTGATACAATCCTTACAGCTGTGGTCCAAAATCACTTGGAATTTATTTTCTGGAAGATGAAAGATTATTATAAGTGGAATGGTGGTGTAGTGGGCAGCTACATCAAGAAGGACCCGGATTCGATCCCCAGGTGGGATGACTTGGAAAATATCTGTGTGGATATTGCATGTTTTTAATTAAATTAAATTTTATTTATAAAGCGCTTTTAATAATGGACATTATCCCAAAGCAGCTTTAGAAAAAAAAACGTTTTATCCCAGATGAGTAACGATGGCAAGGAAAAACTCCCTGAGTAAGTAAGGAAGAAACCTTGAGACTCATAAGGGAACCCATAAGGGAGAAGAGAGAGAAAGGATAGAAAAGAGAAAAGGGGGAAAAGAGAGAAAGTGAAAGAGAATAAAGAGAGTTAGACACAATCAACTATCTAATAGACAATTCAAACACAAGTTGTGCAGAGAGCAAACAGAAACTCCGGCAGACTAGAACTATGGCAGCATAACTACAGGGTAGAACTAGAAGGTGACACAGACATAAGGGAGCCCTGGGACATAAAGCAGCTGGCCACTCCACTGTCTACAAACCTGAGTGAACTCGTGAGAGTGGCCGGGCGACAGCATCCATACATCCCAGTTTACCAATACACTCTATGACCATGAACCCTCCAGCTCTGAGCCCTGATCTATAGGGGACTATTAAGTATATGCTTGACTAAACAAAAATACGTTTTCAGCCTAGACTTGAAGATTGAGTTTGTGACTGAGTCCTGAACACTAACTGGAAGACTATACCACAAATGTGGGTCTCGATAAGAGAATGATCTGCCTCCTGCTGTAGTCCTCATAATACAAGGTATTAGCAAATAGCATGCACCTTTTGATCAAAGTGGGCGTTGTGGATCATAAGAAACTAGAAGTTCACCAAGATACTGTGGCGCAAGACTGTTAACTGAGACTTGAGACTTGAGAACTGCATTGTAAGTATCTTATAATCAATACGAAATTTGACCGTTAGCCAGTGCAGTGTGGATAAGACAGGGGTGATGTGCTCATATTTCTGGGTTCTAGTAAGGATTCTGGCCGCTGCAT
>JAOUQV010000018.1:5317682-5330259 GCA_028565295.1 Aspidoras spilotus | reverse complement strand
GTAATAGTGAATGTTGTCAGTGGTTATGCACCACAAGTTGCTGTGAGTTGGAGGAGAAAGAAAGATTCTGGAGGGAGTTAGATGAAGTGGTAGAGAGAATTTCCAGAGAGGAGAGAGTGATGATTGGTGCAGATTACAATGGGCATGTTGGTGAAGGAAACAAAGGAGATGAGGAAGTGATGGGAAGGTTTGGTGTTAAGGATAGGAACCTAAAAGGACAGATGGTGGTGGATTTTGCAAAGTGGATGAAAATGGCTGTGGTAAACACATATTTCCAAAAGAAGGAGGAGCACAGGGTGACCTACAAGAGTGGAAGCAGGAGCACACAGGTAGACTACATCCTGTGTAGACCTGGTTGCATAAAATAGATTAGAGACTGTAAGGTAGTGGCAGTAGCTAGACAACATCGGATGGTGGATTGCAGGATGACTCTAGTAGTTAGGAGAAGAAGGGGGGCAAATGTAGAGAAGAGGACAAAATGGTGAAGGTTAAGAAGCAGCAACAGTCATTAGACAGACAGGCAGGAAGGTACTTGGTGTGTCATCTGGACAGGTGAAAGACAGCAAGGAAGCACTTGGTGATGGAACAGTGAAGTGCATGAGATTTTCAGAGGTTGGCAAAGAAGAAATGGGACAAGGAGAGGACTAAAGAGAGTAAGCAGGAGTATAAAGAGATGAAGAGTAGGATGAGGGGGCCAATCAAAAGGCCTATGATGAGTTGTACGAGAGATTAGACAGTAAGGAAGGAGAGAAGGAGTTGTATCGCTTTGTGAGGCGGAGAGATAGAGCAGAAAAGGATGTGCAACATGTCAGGCTGATCAAGGATAGAAATGAAAATGTACTGACAGGTGAGGAGAGGGTAAGAGAAAGATTGAGGAGCTGATGAATGAAGAGAATCACAGGGAAAGAAGAGTGCCTGAGGAATGGAGGGACTGGAGGTACCGATTTATAAGAACAGGGGTGATGTGCAGAGCTGTAAAAACTACAGGAACATAAAGTTAATAAGACCCACAATTAACATTTTGGAGAGAGTTGTTGAAGCTAGGCTTAGACAATCAGTGACTGTTTGTGAGCAGCAGTATGGAGTCATGCCAAGAAAGACTCGTTTAAAATCCTAAATTTTCACATAGATTTTTAAAAACAAAATATTCTGTCGAGATCCAGTACTTTTCCATCCCCATCCCTCCCAGCTCATCGATTGACAAATTACTTTTTGACCTATGGTGATTTTTTTGGGGAAATCGTACTGAAAAGTCCCCATTGAGGTAAATTATAGATTTCTTTAGACATTGTTTTTAAACCGTCAAACCAATGTCAATTATTTACTATTATTTATCTAGTTAATGTCGTTTTTTTTTACCTTCCAAGTTTCAAACACTATCATATTTCCTTCAGGAAATGCAAATATAGTAATCATTATCTTTGATGCTCACCTACAGGAATCACTGTGGATAAGAACGGACTCATGTACTTTGTGGACGCCACCATGATCCGTAAAGTGGATCAGTATGGAATCATCTCTACTATCATAAAAACCAACGATCTGACTGCCGTCCGACCCCTCAGCTGTGACACCAGCATGGACGTCAGTCAGGTCAGTGTACATTATTTCTTTATCTTTATTTATCTATCTATTAAAGCAAACCTGTGATTTCTAGTTTATTTACTTTAATGGTCATTTAATAATTTATTTAATATTAGCTGCCACTAAAGCTTTAATCTGTATTATTAGTATGATGATAAAATGATAAAATGATATGATACTACACTAAACAACAAGTTTTATGCATTTGATAACATAATTCATAAGGTCTTGAACATACACCATATGCAACCCATGTGTGCTGCAGTAGCACCGCTGGTTCATATCATTAATTTTACACTACACATTCCTTTAATGAAAGAATGCTGATCCTGACCTCATCTCCTACACCTGCCTGATTTACCCTGATGGTCAACTTCTTGTCCTGGAGCTCAAATCACTTGGAATTACTGGTTCTTGCTGGGGATTCTGGACTTATGGGCTTACACACCTGCACACACATTTACAGACTCTTACTATAGACTGTTTAATCAGTTATCACCTAAATGTGCATAGGTTTCCCTTGGTTCTTCTGCAGGTTTCTTCCTCTTTCAATTCAATTCAATTTTATTTAAGCGCTTTTAACAATGGACATTGTCCCAAAGCAGCTTTATTTTGTCTCAAATAAGCAAGCTGGAGTGATGGTGGCAAGGAAAAACTCCCTGAGGAAGGAAGGAATAAACCTTAAGAGTAACCAGATTCATAATGAAACCCATCCTCATGTGGATGATACAATTCATTTGATTCTCAGGGAGCGTGTACCACTGTCATTGTCCAGCTTATTAATTTTGGGATAAAAAGTAAATTATTTAAACTTCATAATTACATCATGTATTTAATTCCTCTATTTAATTTATGTAATGCTGATTTGTTAAAATTGAATTGTTATATGTGACCATTACCTTCTGGCTGGTGTTCCTAATCTAGTGATTGTTCAATGCAAGGATGTCAGTCAGTACAATATGAACATGTTCTTTGTTTCTTGAACTATTTTTTATTTATGGTATGCAGAACCAATCAGCAATTTATGGAGATTGTAGCACTACCGCTGAATAGCATTTGTGCCAAAAGACATAAAAGTGGAACATTTGGTACTGAACTGGGCCCAGTCGTATAACTTGTGGTAGTTTATGTTGTGGAAAATGTCTCTTTTGCTCTCTCTCTCCCTGTTTCTGTTTCTCACCCACTTTCTGCCCCTCAAAGCTCTGCCCATTAACGTCTCCATCATCATTTATATCTCTCTCGCTGACTGTTCCTCTATCCATTGTTCTCAAGTGACACAGAAAGTACTAGTATTAGTCATCATCCAGAAAACATGCATTGTAAAGAGCCAGGCTAGAATTCTATAACAAGCTTTAGAAATGTGCGTGTGTGTGTGTAGGTGCGTCTGGAGTGGCCCACTGCCCTGGCCGTTAACCCTATGGACAACTCCCTTTATGTTCTGGAGAACAACGTTGTCCTTAGAATCACTGAGAACCAGCAGGTAAGCATCGTGGCTGGCCGCCCCATGCACTGCCAGGTTCCTGGTATAGACTACTCACTCAGCAAACTGGCCATCCACTCTTCACTAGAGAGTGCCACAGCCATTGCTGTCTCCTATTCGGGCGTGCTCTACATAGCAGAGAGTGATGAGAAGAAAATCAACCGTGTGCGCCAGGTCAGCACTGATGGCGAGATCTCACTGCTAGCTGGTGCTACATCCGAATGTGATTGTAAGAATGACGTGAATTGCAACTGCTATTCTGGGGATGACAGCTATGCAGCTGACGCCAGCCTCAATACCCCGGTGTCACTAGCAGTATCACCCGACGGCACACTCTACATTGCTGACCTGAACAACATCCGTGTGCGATCAGTTTCTGTCAACCAGCCGAGTGTGAATGCCGCCGGTCACTACGAAATGGGATCGGCATTGGAGCAGGAGTTGTATGTTTTCACTGAGGATGGGCGGCATAGACAAACTCTCAGTCTGGTCACGGGCCTTCCGTTATATAACTTCAGCTACGGAGTGGACGGAGAACTTGTCTCAGTCACTGACAACTCCAACAACACTTTAAAGATCAGGAGAGAGGCAGGTGGAGTGGTACGACTGTTACTGCTGCCTGAGAACCAGGTGGTTACGCTGGCGATGGATGCAGCAGGAAATCTGCGATCTGTTTCTGCCCTCAATCAGGATGTAGCACTGCTCACTTATACCACCAACACCGAGCTTCTAACATCAAAAGCTGATGAATCTGGGTGGACCAACTTTTACGAGTGAGTAAAAATTACATTGTGTAATTGGTTTAAACTACTAACAAAACTTGGTATTCAACTACAACCGATATTAATATTCCTGTAATTACAACTGAAAGATTTAATGTAAAGTATCTCATATGTAAGTGTCACAAGGTACTGACACACACACACACACACACACACACACACCGATGTACAAAATATGTATATTTTACCATTCCCAATCCGTCTAAAACTGATATAGTTTAATCGCATGGTGCAGTTAGTACACTGTGTATAATTACACTCAGTCTAATTGGCACGAAGCAGAATTATCAGCATACTCTGAAAGAAGGAGGTATTCCATGTGTGCACACATCATTCTGGTTAAATCACTAAATTAATATTCTATATATTTTTTATAGAATTGTTTTACATACATACACAACCAGTGTATTAACCCTATCCACTGCCCTCCACACACACACACACACTCACCTATTATCACCCACCACCTATTATCTCAGTTGACTTCATCATATAAAAGTTTTTCTGATGTTTATCTTCAGATCTAATTTCCTGAACTCATTTTACATGAACTTCTTGTTCTTACACTATGCAGCACAGTTGGGTTAAATCCCAAGTGCCTTCCTATCTACTACGTGTGCCTATAGACCGTAATTCAGCCACAATTACTCCAATAATTGTCTGCTGAAAACACACAGTGCTGTGATCGACACATTTAAGCAAAACCCGTGCACACACACAAACAGCCAGGTCTTAATTAAGGAGTAAATCAGAAAAATCGTGCACATTTGTAAATGCTAGAAAAATTCAGTAATGAAGCGTAATGATAGTAATAAGAACATTCATTATCTTGAAGACTGCTACGTTGCAAATGACCCATAGTGTATTGTTTTGATAAATCTCATATTCCCGTGTCATTCATTATTATTATTATTGTAACAAAAGCAGCAAAATCTTTATAATGTTTTGAGTTGCAACGACCTGTCCCTCCCCCACCCCCTCCCTCGTGCAGATTAAATAGCTTCATTTAAACAGCTTTAGTGCCATCTAGGGGCAGGTGTACACTACTGCACACCTGAATGTCTCTCTCCCATTTGAATTTTTTAATATCCATCAAAAATGAGTCAAAATTATTTGCACACTAACGATAGATTTATTAACTTTAATAAAATTAACTTTAAAAAAAGATAAATAGTTAATCTCGATTTATAGTCTTGTCATCTCACAGCAAGAAGTACGATTTCAATCCCCAGTTTGCATCATTCTGGAAATACTTAGTGGAGTTTGCATGGTCTTACTGTGGGTGGTTGCTAGGTGGGCAGTGGCTGGCCCGCCACACTGTGTGGATTAAGCAGAAGATTATGAATGAATTAATATTAATAGACATTTAAACCTGTGTATTCATACAATGCCAACTATTGGTTAAGTTTACAGATGATTTTTCTTGTCCCTGTTTGCAGCTATGACAGCGAGGGTCGATTAACAAATGTCTCCTACCCCACCGGTATGGTAACTAGTCTGCAACATAAGATGGAACAGTCCATTCATATTGATATGGAGAGTTCGAATAGGGATGATGATGTCACTATTATCACTAACCTGTCCTCAGTGGAGGCGTCTTATACTGTGCTTCAAGGTAAGAAGTGTTTAGAGTTATACACATTTATACAAGTGCTGCTTTGCTGTAAATCTGTAGGTTATTACTAACTTCACAGGTAGTATGATCTATCAACAATGGAACTGTAGCTCACCATTAAAGCTGACATCTGCGTCTGATGTTTACCCAAGATAAATGCTTTTCTGATCCATCTTTAGATACAAAGTGCATGATAACATGTTCTGAAGTGTACTTGAAGGTTTCTGATGATTTTTCAATGGGTAACTGATTGCATTTTGACT
This sequence comes from Aspidoras spilotus, assembly GCA_028565295.1. NCBI lineage: Eukaryota > Metazoa > Chordata > Actinopteri > Siluriformes > Callichthyidae > Aspidoras > Aspidoras spilotus. Next base: position 5,324,535 of record JAOUQV010000018.1, on the reverse strand, counting down.
ATGCGAGTGCCAGCTGATGCAATTACAGCGTGTAAATGGACCCAATAGCATGTGTTCTGCCATTATCCCAAACCAAATCACTTTATTCCCAGCAATAACATTAGCCCTGTTATTCATCTGTGCACACATAGCCGGGCCAGAATGGTACATTTTACCGCAATGCATCGAATCAGATCAACTCTAAAGCCTTGTACTGAATAAAACACAGTTCAGTTTCTCATTCTGCTCTGATTTCCTAATATCTCCCTCTTGACTTTTCATAGATCAAGTTCAAAATGGCTATCAGATGTACTACAACGGCACCCTGAGGGTCTCCTATGCAAACGGCATGGCACTCAGCTTCCACACTGAACCTCATATCCTGGCAGGCTCAGTCACGCCTACCATCGGGAGGCGCAACATTTCGCTACCTACAGACAGTGGTCTAAATTCTATAGAGTGGAGGATGAGGAAAGAGTTGTCTAAAGGAAAAGTCACTGTGTTTGGAAGAAAGCTTCGCGTAAGCATGGTCTTTCAGAAAGTATAGTGCTCTTGGCTTACAGCAAGAATGACCCGGTTTGATCCCGGTTGGGGCAACCTGGGAAATTTCCGTGTGAAGTTTGCATGTTTGTGAAGGTTTTCTCCTTGTATTCCGGTTTCCTCCATTCATGTTAGGTTAATTAGTCTCACTAAAGTGGCCCTTAGTGTGAGTGTGTGCCCTACGATAGATTGGCGCCCTGTGTAGGGTTGGTCCTGTCCATGCGTCCAGAGATGACAGGTGGGCCCCGGCTGGCCCGTGACACTTGTGGATTACGCAGAAGAAAATAAATGAAATTAAATTAAATGTTAGTAAAGAATAATAAATAATGCATAAAAGATCAATTTGAAGACTGTCATTTTGTTTTTGCTGCAAAAATGAGGCAGGTGCAACAGCAGAGCTGTGTCCGAGTGTCCGAGACTTTCAGTAAAACATAGTGAATATTTACTCTACAGTACCGTGGGAAAAAAGTCAAGCTGTAAAGCAAAGATGCTTTTAAAAATAAACTTATAAAAGGCAATAAGGGTAATGTACAAAAAACTTGCTTACAATTTGGGTTTGACCAACATCTTGGAGAATCTGTCACACTTGCTGTTTATTTGCAGAGAAACTCAGAAGAACTTTAACTATAAACATGGTCATGTATTTTACTGAATAAATCTAAACTCTACATCTGAGACATTCATGAAAATAAACATCTCTAACCAAATTTGTGCCATTACTAATGCGGCCAATATGCTGACAGGTTGTACCGCATGTTAAATACATGCCTCAGATTGATTTACAGTTCATTGTTTTTTAAACGTGTACATTATCATTATATCTGGAATTATGTGTAACATAACAGCAAAGACTTCCTTTTGAAACTGTCTGCATCAGGTTAGAGCTGGACATGGGCTGATAATCAAAGCTCTGAGCTCAGAATTATTAAAAAAAATAGAATAGACGGAATCAGTACAATTATAATAATAATGACATTAAATTGGTTCTTTAAAAATTCACCAGGCTCATGGCAGGAATCTGCTTTCCATTGATTACGACCGCAACACGAGAACCGAAAAGGTGTACGACGATCACCGAAAGTTCACTCTGCGCATCATTTACGACGCTCAGGGCCGGCCTGCCACCTGGCTCCCCAGCAGCAGTCTGGCTCTTGTTAATGTGTCCTACTCAGCAACGGGTCGTCTGGTGGGATTGCAGAGGGGTAGCATGAGCGAGAAGAGCGATTTCGACAATTTTGGTCGCATTCTATCTCGCACCTTTGTGGATGGGAAAGTGTGGAGCTTCAACTACATTGATAAGGTGATTTACACTTGGGCAGAATTGATTGGTCACATTTAGATATAGTCTATACCATATAGTAGGAATCTAAAAGAATGTAATTCATTATTTTAAAAAATTGCTATAATCCGGCATTAATATTAATTACAATTTCATTTCTTGCTTTGTTTGTCTTTGCACAGTCCATGGTGTTGCTGCTGCAGCAAAGTCAAAAGCAATATGTGTTTGATTTCGATAACTCTGGTCGGCTCACAGCGGTTACCATGCCCAGCATGGCCCGACACACCATGTCCACCCATGTCTCTGTGGGCTACATCCGCAACATCTACAACCCTCCGGAAAGCAATGCCAGTGTTATACATGACTTTAGTGAGGATGGTCACCCCAGAGCCACATTTTACCTAGGAACAGGTCGTCGTGTGCTGTACAAGTATGGCAAACTGGCTAAACTCTCTGAAGTACTATATGATTCTACTGCAGTTACTTTTGGCATCGATGAGACAACTGGGGTCCTCAAGATGGTGAATTTGCAAAGTGGTGGCTTTTCGTGTACTATCCGCTACCGCAAGCTCGGCCCCCTTGTCGATAAGCAGATGTACCGTTTTTCAGATGAGGGGATGGTCAATGCACGTTTTGATTATACTTACCATGACAACAGCTTCCGTGTGGCCAGCATAAAGCCAGTGATCGGAGATACTCCCCTTCCTGTGGACCTTTACCGTTATGATGAGATCTCTGGCAAGGTGGAGCACTTTGGCAAATTTGGTATCATCTACTACGATATTAACCAAATCATCACCACAGCCGTAATGACGCTCAGCAAACATTTTGATGCTCATGGGCGCATTAAAGAGGTTCAGTATGAGATCTTTCGCTCTCTTATGTACTGGATGACGGTGCAGTATGATAGCATGGGTCGTGTGATCAAACGTGAACTTAAAATTGGGCCGTATGCCAACACTACACAGTATCGCTATGAGTATGATGGTGATGGCCAGCTTGTTGGCGTCAAAGTAAATGATTGGTCAATGTGGCGCTATAGCTATGACCTGAATGGCAACTTGCACTTGCTAAACCCTGGAAACAGTGCCCGCCTGCTACCACTGCGCTATGACCTACGAGACCGCATCACACGCCTTGGGGACATACAGTACAAGGTGGATGAAGATGGTTTCCTCAGCCAGAGGGGCTCAGACTTCTTTAAGTATAACTCAAAAGGCTTACTGGAGCAAGCTTACAGCCGCACAGTGGATGGTTGGAGTGTTCAGTATCGTTACGATGGCCTCGGGCGACGTGTATCACGTCACACAGCTAGTGGTGAGCACCAGCAATACTTCTATGCAGACCTCAACCACCCGAGCCGAGTAAGCCACATATATAACCATTCCAGGGCTGAGATCACTTCCTTTTACTATGACCTTCAGGGCCACTTGTTTGCCATGGAAATTAATGGTGGTGAGGAATACTACATTGCTTCTGACAACACAGGCACTCCGTTGGCTGTCTTTAGTAGCAATGGGCAAATGGTAAAGCAGTTGCAGTACACCGCATATGGTGAGATATACCATGACTCAAACCCAGATTTCCTGTTTGCATTTGGGTTTCATGGAGGCCTTTATGACCCTCTCACCAAGCTGGTGCACTTTACCCAAAGAGATTACGATGTACTGGCTGGCCGCTGGACATCACCTGACCACACACTCTGGTCAAGGATCAGCAAAGACCCAGCACCATTCAACCTGTACATGTTCAAGAACAATAATCCACTCAGTGACATGATTGATGTGAAAAATTATGTGACGGGTAAGAGTTTCCCAAAATACTTGATAAACCAAAGCAGTGTTGTGATGTTTAGATTATGACAATTCTGTAGACTAAGACTCTTTCGGGTCTCAACAATGCCGCAAATTTTAACACTTCGGTGTCAGATAAGAACCCAAATTAATCAGTAGGCTAACAAACATAAATGTTGTAAATATGCTGTATTATGGATTTTTTCTATGTTTTATTCTGTAAGCATTCTGCCATAAAACCACCAGGATGCAACAAAAAAGCAAATTTTATTTGTTCTCTTACTATGTTCTCAAGATGTGAAGAGCTGGCTGGTGATGTTTGGTTTTCAGCTCAGCAACATTATACCTGGGTTTCCTAGGCATCCCTTATATTTTGTTGATCCACCATATGAGCTGCTTGCAAGTCAGGAATGTGACAATACCCAGGTATGTTTACCTGGCCTGAGTAAATACCATTTGTTCCAGAAATTAACTGAACATTGATCTAAGTTTTTCTGTAACATGTACCCTTTGACATTTACAGCTGTTCACGGGAGTGCAGCATTCAGTAGAGCGTCACAACAGGGCCTTCATGGCTCTGGAGGGAAGACAACTCAACAAACATTGGCGTGTCAAACGAGACAAGCCTGGATACTGGTTCGGCACCAGCACACCTGTTGTGGGAAAAGGCATGATGCTGGCTATCAGGGAGGGACATGTTTTGGCATCTGTGACCAGTGCAGCCAGCGAGGGCAGCCGCAAGATATCACAGGTTCTCACTGGAGCAGTCTACCTTGAAGGCATGCACTTCACAATAGACAGGCGGGACTGGCATTTCTTTGTGAAGCTTGGCCTACCTGATGGTGACCTCGTGGCTCTGGGGATCAACAGTGGACACCGAACACTGGAGAGTGACGTTAATGTCACTATAAGTGGGCGATCACGCCGCGGGGTCATTGTGGAGATTCATACACCAACACTAGTGTTTAGTGTGCGTTATGGGCTTGGTACTGAGTTACTGGAAAAAGAGCGAGCTCGTGTGTTGGAGCAAGCACAGCAGAGGGCGGTGGCTCGAGCCTGGGCTATAGAGCAACATAAGGTACAGGAGGGCAGAGACATGAGCCAAGTGTGGAGCGACAGCGAAAAGCAGCAGCTTTTAGCAGTAGGGAAAGTCCCAGGCTATGAGGGATACTACATACTACCCGTAGAGCAGTATCCGGAACTGGCTGACAGCAGAGCCAACATCCAGTTTCTCAAACAGAATGAAATGGGAAAGAGGTAACAGATCCAGACTTCTACAGAAATCATGGACTCATCTCCAACAGATGAATCAAATACAGAAAGAGCTGCCAGCAGTTTCCACAAAGACTTCATCCACCTTGGATAAAGCATGCATCCAGAATAACCTGGATTGCATAAAGACTTGTAAATATACACATTTTTTTGTAAAAAAAAGTAGATTTTTGAGAGATGTCAAAAGATTTTTAGAGCATTTTGGGCTTTGTGATGGCACATCTGACATCCATATCAAGTCACGTTTTAAATCAGTAAGGAGATAACAGATATGTTGAACACTGGTCACATCTCAGGCCTCAAATTATGATTGTCTTTTAAGCCATCACTTGCCAGTATATGTATTAAATCTGTGGATAACAATCTCACAGGACTCATTTTAAAGATACGTCAATATAATTTTTGACATGCTTAATTTCGGTCTCTTTTCCAACTACAACATTCCCACAGGATTGGACTACGAGAAGAGAGCTGTGGTGATGGGCACTTCGGGGCTGTGAAGATCTCTCTCCTTTTACATTTGCACTATTAGAACCACATGGAGATGTTCAATACAGAGCATGAATCTCCATAAAGATTCATCTTTTTATAATATGTACACTTCATTAAGATGTTTATTTTATTTTAATTTGCAGGTAATATAAAAGTAATATATTGTGTTTTTTGTTTATATTTTAAATTATGTCTTTGAAACTGTGAACTACATATTAATATTATACTGTAATGTAAAAGTGTCAGTAAGTAGAAGGACAGGATTCAAACACACTGCAAGTATCCAAGAGGAAATAAACGATAAACCGCTCATGTGACATTGTAGGTTTTTTATCCTGATTCTGTTATTGTTGCTGTTCCCGGATATTTTCTCTTCTCTTCTCTGTGAAGTGACACGGTGGATGTCAAGATGTATGGCTAGTGTAAAAACCCACACTCGAACATAGAGGCATTTTGGAAATTTGCAAATAAAGCATTACATTTTTACACTTTTGTTGAGATTTTATGTCATCACATCGGAGCATAATAAATGTATTTGTAAACTTGTGTTCTTGATTACATCCAATTAAAAAGCAGTTGCTCTTGCACAGAGAATGTGTGTGCAGCAATGGGGTTGTGATTAATTGCAGTGGTTTGTGTTGATATCGGTGGCTGATTCTTTCAGAGACAATTGTGTGAATACAATCACAACATTTATAGAATGTGCTTGTATAATGCACTTGATTAAACTAAAGATTATTAGGTTATTGGAAATAACCAAGCTATTGTTTTAGCAGCCTCTTCGGTCTTCCCTTATGTATTACACCCTGTTTTTCTGGGGAAAGGCCAATTTTGAGACATTTCTAATCTTTGGTATAGAAAATTTTAGTTCTATAAAAAAGGGGACTACTGCAGTGCATTAAACTATATAGCTAGCATTTTAGTGTTTGCAGTCGATGCATCAAAGAAAAGAAATATTTTCATAATTCCATTCAAAGGTTAATCTTATTACAGTATTATAATATTATACACACTCATTACATACAGACTGATTTATTTCAAGTGTTTATTTATTTTAATTAGATTTTTTATAACTGACAACTAGTAAACAACCCACATTTACTATCTCAGGAAATTTGAATATTATTTCAATGCAGTTCAATTATATTTTATTTATAAAGCACTCTTAACAATGGTCATTGTCCCAAAGCAGCTTAAAAAAAAAAACGTTTTATCCCAGATGAGTAACAGTGGCAAGAAAAAAATCCCTGAGTGAGTAAGGAAGAAACCTTGAGAGGAATCCATCCTCAATACATGGCTCTATAACTAACAATAATATATAACAATAATATATACACACATACATACAAGGGTTAGACAATAAAACTGAAACACCTGTCATTTTAGTGTGGGAGGGGCTAAACTGGACAAGCCTGTTGGAAAATCTTCATTAATTACACATTGCACCAGTAAGAGCAGAGTGTGAAGGTTCAATTATCAGGGTAAGAGCACAGTTTTG
>JAOUQV010000018.1:5300156-5311140 GCA_028565295.1 Aspidoras spilotus | reverse complement strand
ACCATACTGCTGCTCACAAACAGTCACTGATTGTCTAAGCCTAGCTTCAACAACTCTCTCCCAAATCTTCATTGTGTAACTTCATTGAGTTAAGTTTAACTCTGCACATCACCCTTGTTCTTATAAATCGGTAAAAGTACACTTTCCCTCCATTCCCCAGGCATCAATTCACTCTCAAAAATCTCATTAAATAATCTAGTCAAAAATGACACTCCCATCTCTCCTATGCATTTACATACCTCTACCGGTATGTCATCAGGTCCGACTGCTTTACGCTTCTTCATCGTTTTCAGAGCTTTCCCTACTTCATCCTTGCTAATCTTTACTATACCCTGTTCCACTATTTCTATGCTTCCCACTCTTCTATTGTTGTCATTCTCTTCATTCATCAGCTCCTCAAAATATTCCTTCCATCTTTCTCTCACCCTCTCCTGACCTGTCAGTATATTTCCATTTCTATCCTTGATCACCCTGACATGTTGCACATCCTTTCCCGCTCTATCTTTGCCTGGCAAGGCGATACAACTCCTTCTCTCCTTCCTTACTGTCTAACATCTCGTACAACTCATCATAGGCCTTCTGCTTGGCCTTTGCTACCTCCCTCTTTGTCCTACGCTTCATCTCTTTATACTCCTGCTTACTCTCTTCAGTCCTCTCCCTGTGCCATTTCTTCTTTGCCAACCTCTTCCTATGAATAACCTTCTGCACTTCCTTGTTCCACCACCAGGTTTCCTTGCTGTCTTTCATCTGTCCAGATGACACCCCAAGTACCTTCCTGCCTGTCTGTCTATTCACTGTTGCTGCTTCTACCCAATCATCTGGAAGCTCTTTGCTACCACCCAAAGCCTTGCTTAACTACTTATGAACTCCTCACAGCATTCCTCCTTTATAAACTTCCACCATTTTGTCCTCTTTTCTACATTTCCTATTTCTATTCCTAACTACCAGTCATCCTGCAAACCACCATTCGATGTTGTCTAGCTACACAATCCCCTGTCATTACCTTACAGTCTCCATTCTCACGAAGTGACCTCGTCTACACAAGATGTAGACTACCTGTGTGCTCCTGCCTTCACTCTTGTAGGTAGCACCTCTTCTTTGCAAAATTATCCACCATCTGTCCTTTTAGATTTCTATACTTAACACCAAACTTGCCCATAACTTCTCATTCTCCTTTGTTTCCTTCACCAACATGCCCATTGAAATTTGCACCAATCACCACTCTCTCCTCTCTGAGAAGGTTCTCTACTACTTCATATAGCTCCCTCCAGAATCTCTCTTTCTCCTCCAACTTACCTCCAAACTTGTGGTGCATAGACACTGACAACATTCACCATTACATCTTTAATTTCTAACTTCAAACACCTCACCTTATCTGACACCCTTTTCACCCCAACAACCCTCTTTGCATAATCCTCCTCCAGGGCCACCCTAACTCAATTTCTCTTCCTATCCACACTATGAAAGAACAGTGCAAACACAAAATATCCACCTTTCTTCTCTCCATCATGTCAGCCATTTTTCCCTTTCATTTTCACACTTTCACACTTTCCCTGTCATTGCCCCTACATTCAGGATTGCTAGTTAGTCCTACATTCTTGACTTTCCTGTTCTGTCTCCTCACACGCTTCCTTTTCGTCATCTTCAGCAAACAGAGGCCCAATTTCCGCCAGTACCCTGTTGTTTCCCCCACATCATCAGTACCACTGATAGTATAGTACAATCATCCCAACCGTCTTCTCATAGAGCTTTGCGTACAGTTGTTACGCGGCCGCTGTTAACCTGGGCCGCGACAGATCTGGTATGAAGGAACATTCAATAACACATTTTAATTTTCGGCAAATGTTTTATGCCGGATTCCATTCCTGATGCAACCCTCACCATTTACACGGGCTTAGGACCGGCACTCGAAATACACTGGCTCGTTCGACGCTACTATGAGTGATGAGTTTGAACTCGTCTCCAACCTGATGCACCGGGATGGTAAATTCCACCCAACTTACAGGTTTTGTTAATCCAAATGAGAACGTGATTCCCTTCCAAGTCTGGTTTCTCTCATGGTTTTTTTTCTCTTAACATCTCAGGGTGTTTTCCTTGTCCACTGTCATCATCCCAATAGTTCAATGTGGACAAATGAACTATTTAAATGTCATATTTATATACGCAATAAAATTAATGTAAGTCTGTGACAAAGTTTTATTGTAAAAAGTGCTATATAAATAAAACTGCAACAAACAACAAAGAAGAGCTGACAGCAAGCATCAAGAAAATCTGGGCTTCTACAACTCCCTGGCAATGCCACAGGCTGATTGCCATGATACAGTGATTAAAGCAAAGGAATTCCCACCCAAGTCTTGAAGAATGACATATCGTTTTGAAAGTACCATATTTTGATTGATCTAATGAGATCATAATTTCTTTTTCTTCCCTGCAAAAATTCCACTCTTTCTCTGCCAGGTTCTTGAATTTTGATAATCCGCTGAAGCCCACGGTCATCTCATTTGCTGGTGCAGCTTCTTAATTCTAATTAATAAAAAAACAATCATGGTGTTGAACTAAATATTAGATGTACTAGTTTTTGCTGTGTAATTAAGAAATAATGTAATTAGACTTTAAATTAAAATGATGTATATTGTAATCCAAGTTATATTACTAATTTTAATTCAAACTAATCTTCTATGAAATATATTTTAGGCCAATTCTAGAAATTTATGTTTTTTATTAAGATACTGATTCAAATCTTACTTTTCAAAGGGGTGAGCGCTATATGTGCGTCTCAATCAATTAGAATAAAGATAGATTCTCTATGGGGTTTAGGTCCGGCCAGTTTGCTGACCAATGAAGCACAGCAAGACTGGTTATTAAACCAGGTATTGGTAGTTTTGGCAGGTGCCAAGTCCTGCTGGACAATGACATTTCCATCTCCAAAAAGCTTGACAGCGGATTGAAATCTAAAATTTCCTGATAGACGGCTGCATCGACTTCGGTCACAGTGGACCTACACTAGTTGATGACATGACTCCCCAAACCATAACTGATTGTTGAAACTTTACTTTTGTTGAATGGTTAAGATGAAAACACTGCAGTATTCTCAAGTGACCTTCTATAATCACTGACCTAAATTCTATTGAGCATCTTTGGAAGGAGCTAAAAAGATGCCATCTGGAAAAGAAACCTTTTAAACCCAAAACAACTGGAGCAGTTTGCTCATGAGGAGCGGGCCAAAATACCTGCAGAGAGGTGCAGAAGTCTCATCGACAGATACTGGAATCAAATATTAAGTTAAGGGCACCATAATTTCTGTCCAGGTTTCATTTGTTCATTTTTATAGAATTATTACTTTTGTCAGATTAAAGGTTATTTCTGTTACCATTGAGCTTTCCTTTCATTAACAGAGGGGTACCAACTATTTCAGATCAATGATCCAGCTCATAACATATAAACATGCCAATAAATCTGCCATATGTGAATCGAGCCAAGGAAAGTAATGTCATACGACGAATACTTTTAAAACACTGAGCATTTATAAGGCACAACTCTATGAGAAAACAGTCGTGAGCATACTATAAGTGGTACTGATGGCTATATTACTTCGAGAGAATGCATAAGAATTTTCTAGACTTACACAAAACTACAACAGTAACTTAAATTCTACCGTGGAGATCATAGATACTGTATTAAATGTTTCAGCTCGTCACTGGGTAGTGATTATAAATCACTATAATTTACTGGCATATTCAGATGACCTTCAGTTCTGTGACTTGGCAAAGAGTAAGAAACTAAACACGTTTGATCAAACAATGCCAGCCTAGCCATCTTTAATAGATATAGAAAAATAAACTCTACCCCGAAACAATGGGATTACAGTCCAAAAAGCCAACTGAAAAGCATTCGTACAAAAACAAAAAAATCTAGCATTACAAATTAAAATAGGACAAAGATAAATATTAAGCAAAAGTTTTATTTCTAAACAACTCACTCAACACTATAGATGCGAGTGCAATGTAAAAGCATCCTTGTAACAGACAATAAGCTTGAACAAGTAAAAATTTATCCAAATTGCCAACTACTGAAAAACAAATCCAAATGCTGATTTTTTTCACTCCAACTCAGTCGTTCCCTTTGTCTCCTCCCTACGTTATTCCGTGTATGTAAATGGTGAATTTTGGAAAACACAAGAAAAATTCCTCAAAAACATTTTATTTCAAAAGCTCTGGTAGCTCATGATCCTCATACGCTGCAAATTCAGTTAACATGTAAAATACATCCATACAATACATTATGTTCAAAAAAGGTACCAAAAAGTACAGTAAAAATTACACTTCCAGGTGGAAATGTGAACAAAGAAAATAAAAGAAATAAAAAGGTGTGGAATGAGACACCGCGTCCCCATCACTGGCTGTCCTGTACAAATGGAGCACAAGTCCCATTATAGGCAAAAAAATACAAAAAAAAAGAGGGAGGGAGGGGGGAGTCCCATCTTGTATGACTTCTGGCTGCCGTTATGGGTTCTTGGATTGAGAATATTTATGGCCTGAGGACAGGAAAAATGTGCAGAAATTATTAAGAGAAATTACACGTTCCTAAGTTATTTATTAGACATGAACAAAGATTTCTTTATATTTCAGCAGAAAAGGCACCAAAGAATTAGGCAAAAGCAGGATATTCCGTTTAATAAGAGAATAATCCCCAGCATGCAAACAGCGCTGTCCACCACCACCACCTCAACCCTTATTGATCAAGTAGTGTAGTCCAGATGCATATTTAATAATGCCAGCAAAATTCAGCAGCTTATCTTAGCCCTTCTAATCCATTATGGTTTAGATATTGTATAGTTTTATAATCAAGTAAAAGAAATTGATTTTTTTTGGACAGTCAAATAAAGTCTAAACAGAGCTTTAATAAAAATAAAGGGTCTCTACAAAAAAAAAAAAAAAAAAAAAAAAAAAAAAAAAAAAAAAAAGCATACCTGCACTACACGTGATCAGTATGGCTTGTAGCTACCCTGGTGGCCTCCACGTCTTGGAGTTTTCCCATAGCTCGTATTGCCCTGGGCTGAAAGACGAGAGAGAGGATCTGAGCACCTCTGTGCAAAGATGAGCGAATCATAGTGATCAGGCAAGCGGAAGCAGAAAGGCGGGGAACTTACTGTAATCGTATCCACCGCCATAGCCATAGTAGCCAGAAGAGTAGTCATTGTTGCCATAACCCCCATAGCCGCTGTAACCTTGCCGGCTGCCATAGCCATAGCCCTGATTGCCATAGCCCTGACTGCCATATCCCTGACTGCCATAGCCTTGGTTCCAGTAGCTTCCATAACCCTGGTTCCAGTTTTGATTAGGGCCTGAAAAGCAAATTATACACAGGGATATTTAACTGCTCGAAGTAGCACTTGATACAAAATCTTTTTGTAATGCAGTACACAAAAATGTTTACATGTACACACAAACAAGAGCGACTCATCATTGCAGTACACTACTAAGGATTCTTCAACATGAGGTGAGAACTAATGCCTCAGATACACAAACTTGAGTAAACAAATTGCTTTCTTCATTTGCGCATCTTTAGCCGTTTAGGTTTACACTATGTGACTGGCAACCACAAGTTGCTCAAAACATTATTTTAAAAGCTATGGTAGCTCATGATCATCATATGCTCACTTAATATCCAAATTACATTAATCACAAAACACATGAAGTGAAGTGACACATTCTGGGGTTCTGCAACTGATTGACGAGCCAGTTGCATCATGTCTATTTGCACATCACACCAAGCAAGCCAGACATGTTCCCCACCCCATATAACAGTGCACCACAATTCCTGGTTTTCCAAGATTAAATCAAACATACAATCGTGTTCATTAAACCCACGTTCACACTACAACAGCTAGATAACATGTAAACACGATTTATAAAAAAAAATGGATTTGACTTACCGCCACGCCCCCTGCCTCGACCTCCAAAACCACCACCACGGCCACCAAACTGCTGCTGCTGGTAGACTTCCTTAGGCTGGGCAACTTTAATTTCACACTGAAAAGAAAAAGAACCCTTCATTACTTGTATCTAAAAAGAACCCTTACACCAGGGTTGTTTTGAAGCCGGTTCAGACCTGTACTAAAATCTATCAAAAGGTTAAAGTTGCACCAAGGGGTGAGGTGGAAAGTCACAATCACGATAAAACTACATGTCTGGTTCAAACAGAGGGGAAGCATAACAATTTGATTTGTTTTCCACTCAATTTTCTCATATACATGTTATATTAGAAACACCTTCCACTATGAGAAGGCAAGTCCTGTTAATATACTGTAGCCTTGTATATTTGTGTAAGCAATTTTTTTTTATGAGGCATTACAAGTTTATCTGCAACATTTAATCGTCTTCAGGACATTAAAATGCTATAATGATTTTTATCTTGGGTAAAAATTTCAGTGGAAATACAAGGTCATGTTACATATGGGATGGAGAAGAAAATATTCAATATAATGGTATATGAAGATAAAAGCAGAAGAATTTTAGACATGGCATACAAGACCCTACTAAGGGTTCTATAATTTCCCATTTCCTTATTTACCTTGCTTTCATTAACTGTATGGTATACATTTTCTAGGACCTTCTTGACTGAGGACTCTTCCTTAAAAGTAATAAAGACGAAACCTCTCCTCTTGCTTGTTTTTGGATCCATGGGAAGTTCAACACATTCAATCTAAATAAAAAAAAAAGAAATAATAAACATTCAGTATTTAAATCACTCATCATTAAAACAACATTTACCTGGTCAGTTCTTACCTCACCAAATGTCCCAAAGTATTCCCGGACCTTTTCTTCTGAAGTCTCAGGATTTAATCCACCAACAAATATCTTCCTAACTGGGTCCTTCTTCATTGCCATCGCCTTCTTTGGATCGATCTGTCTTCCATCTAGCCAGTGCTCTTTTTGTTGCAACACCTGCAAAACAATATACATTCCACGTCATATGGATAATGAAGACAGAATCTCTTGATAAAGAAATGTATTAATTGAATCAAAGTTAAAGCAGAATACCTTTTCCACACTTGACGCCTCTTTGAAAAGAATGAACCCAAAACCACGTGATCGGCCTGTGTTCGTGTCCATTTTGATAGTACAATCCGTCACCTCTCCAAACTTTGAGAAGTAGTCCTTAAGATCCTTTTTGCTGGTGTCCCAGCTGAGACCACCGACAAACATTTTTCTGAAACATTTATATCACATTTATTTACAAACCCATGTTCAAAAGCTTAATATAACACAGGGATTTAATTGCAGAAGGTTCTTAACCTGTGAAATTATTTTTAATTCTTACTGTAAAAATATAAAAGCTGAAGGTTTTAGAGAGTGGTCCATTACAACCTCCAAAACAAAAGCAGGTCTGGAAATCAGTGCTGACAATTTATTAGCTTTTCCAGGCCCATGTCAAAGAGCAATCTAAAGCTTTTGATTGTTTTTTTTCCATAACTCAGGATATGGTTTGTTTGGATCACTGACATAATTTTAATGCTTACAAATAAGTAATTTCCTTCCACTCTCCTCTCTTCTGATACCTTACTAATTGGAAATAGAAAACACATATACATTATATATATATATATATATATATATATATATATATATAATATGCATAGTATTTGGGAATATATTCAATGCTGAATACACTTATAGGGACATTACAGTTGAGCGTTTGTTTCATACACTTTCTGAGCAGACAATGAACTCAAATCAATACAAATCAAAACTACTTACTCTTTGCTTAAACTGTTAGTAGTGTCCATACCCAATACCTTCTTGCAGCACAGAACATTTTTAGTTGTATATCTATATTAATCTAAAGAAAACATTTTCCTTTCAGATATGCCATATACATTTGTCAGATTCAACCCCTTAAATATCTTGTTCATTTTTGCACTATATTGTTTTGCTTACAATTCTGATTTTCATCGTCATTTTTGCACACATTTACATCCCGTAGTGATTAAAGAAAGGAGAAATGACATATGTAGTGATCTACCAGCCATGTTTCAAGAATTACCACTTATTTTAGGAAATGAAAATTTTAGTTTGAATTGTAATGAAGTTAATTTACTGCTTGTGTATTAAAGTAGAGAATTGTTATAGTTGCTATAAACTCAATCAGTAAAATAAATAAAACATGTTTCATATAAGATTCCAGAAGCTCAACACATTAAGTTAAATGAACATATCCACACGGCTGTCCCAGAGACACAAGCGGGACTAGGCCCCTTCCCCCTTACACACACACAAAGAACAGATGAACAAAAGCTTTAAGACAACAAATGACAACGACCCGAAAGCCCAGTCTTACCCGGCGTCCTCTTCTCCCTTGGTGGCTTCGATCTGTCCTCCTCCGGCCCCGCCGTTTTGCGCGGCGTCAACTCCAGACCCGTTCAGCGCCCCGTCCCCGTTCTCCGAGGTCTCCATGAACTGCTGCTCACCGTCATCGGCCATTTCGGTTTATTTTTTCCGCCTCCTTTTAAAAACAAACAAGAAAACACAACAAAAACTTATAGTTAACACGCGCATCACCGACGCACGTCATCGTCAGTGGATAATTTAAACAGCAACTTATATTTAAATATGTGGACACTTAGCATAAACCGAGATAAAACATATTTAACGAACAGCTTCATACATAAATATTATAATTTGATTCTAATAACTAAACCTATTTCGCAGCTTTAAACATTAACTAACAATGGCGAACGCAAATACAATACGCGGCTACATGCTAACTAGCACACAATCGATGCCACATTTGCGGCCTACATGCTCTTGTACTTAAAAAAATACCCCGAAACTTACTCAAAAATGTGCATTCGCTTGCGCTTTTAAATATTTGAATATATTACTAAGCAAATCACAACGTATCATAAATAAAACAAAGAACGTGCAGACTTACTGTTTCAGCTCCGTGAGCCTGTGAACACTATTCAAGATGGACTCCCGAATCATGTAGCCGACTCGTGGCAGCTTTTATATTGCCGGATGTAGACATACCGAATAAAACGCGGTCCGACTGGACAAATAAACTGAACCTAGACTTGACAGCACTATCTTATTGGTCAGTGAAACAACGTCACTTGCTGTTTTACGACAGTTCAGCCTATACAGTATATGAATCTCCAGTCGGTCACGTTTATCTTATGTGTTTATAACGAATGCAAAGAAAATATCTAAATTATTTACAGTAAATTTTCATTCATTCATTTTCTATACCCGCTTAATCTTAGTTTTAGGGTCACGGGGAAGCCGGTGTCCACCCGGAAACACTGGACGCGAGTGCAGGAAGAACCCTAGACAGGGCGCCAAACCAACATAGGCCTTACACAAAATCACACACACTAACGGGCAATTTAGAGACAACAATTAAGATAACATGCATGTATTTGGAATGCAGGAGGAAACCGGACTACCCGGAGAAAACCCGTGCGTACACACGGGAGAACATGCAAATTCTACACATAAATTTCCCAAATGTGTTTAAAAACTATTTTCAAAATAACTATAAATTGTTTTTGTCATGTTGCTATAAAACCTCATTCGAAATTTAAAATAAAACAAGCACATTCAAATCTTAAGAATATGTATCTAGTAATTCTTTATATTTATAATCATAGAGGAAAATTTGAAAATCAGTACCATATACACAAATACAGTACATGATCCATTTTCACCTAGAACTCTATACCATTCTTATTCTTCCTCATCTTTCGGCTTTTTCCTGTCACCAGGGGTCGCCATAGCGAGTCCCTCGCATTACGATGGGGCAATATTTTACGCCGGATGCCCTTTCTGACGCACCTTTCCTGTTATGACAATTTAGCTTCTTCAATTATTATTATTATTATTATTACTACTACTACTTCTACTACTATTATCATTATTATTAATATTATCAAACAAATCAATATTAAAACCTATCCTTTCATGGGTAATGAATCCCAGCCACATAAACAAGAGGTAGGAAACAAAGTTGTTCATAAATTATTGGTTTTGGGGTATTTTATGGCTAACCTGACCAGGTAAAATAAAATATACTAACAGAAAGCTAAGAGGTTAACAGGAAGGTTAAAAAACGTCATGTTAATTTCCAAATTCCAGATTACATTGTCCCAACTTTTTAAAAAAGGTTTACGTCATATATTTGTTTCTGGCTTAAAAGTTATTTTAATAATTATTATTTACCAACATTCAAGCAATAGCAAAAGGACATTATGGTTAAGACACTGCAGAAATATTTGGTGAAAAAATATTTGCAGAAATATTTGGTGAAATATTCTTCTTCTTTCGGCCTCTCCCTTTTATCAGGGGTCGCCACAGCGTGTCAATCTTTTCCACCTCACTCTGTTTTCTGCATCTTCTGCTTTCAAACCAACTACCTGCATGTCTACATTGACCACATCCAGATCTCCTTCATGGTCTTCCTCTCTGCCTCCTGCCTGGCAGCTCCATTTCTAACTTTGTCTCCCAATTTTCCAACCTGTGCTGTCACTCTTATGTTCTCATTCCTAATCCTGTCCATCCTGGTCGCTCCTAATGAGAACCTCAACATCTTAAACATCTTAGCAAAGTCCGCCCACATGCAGCTCTGTTTCCTGTTTCTTAGTTAGTGCCACTGTCTCCAAACCATACAAGGCTGGTCTCACTACTCTCTTATAAATCTTTCCTTTCACTTTAGCTGCAACCCTTTTGTCACACATCACTTCTGACACTTTTCTCCATCCTGTCTGTACTCTCTTCTTCACCTCTTTTCCACACTTCCTATCTGCTTGGACAGTTGATCCTAAGCATCTAAATTCCTGCACCTTTGTGACCACTTCTCTCCGTAGCCTGACTGTTACAGCCACACATATTTTGTCTTGCTAATTGTTATTTTATTCCCCTCCTTTCCAGAGCATACCTCCACCTCTCCAAGTTCTCTTCTAGCTGTTCCCTGCTCTCACTACAGA
>JAOUQV010000018.1:5195066-5205749 GCA_028565295.1 Aspidoras spilotus | reverse complement strand
GGTTATAGACAAAAGTCCACCTTGTGGCACACCCTCTTCCTGACAGTGTAGTTCAGAATGGGTGTCATTTACTTTTATTGAGAGTCAGAGATAAACATAGGGAGATGTCCACCCAGTCATATATTGTGTAAATCCTCCAAGATGCCATAGCTTCATGTTGTATCATACGCCTTTTCAATGTCAAAAAACATAGAGACTACATGTTGCTTGCTGGCAAAACCATCACAAATGTATTTTTCCATTCTGATCAGATAACCTTCTGTAGTCCTACCCTTCCTGAAACCACCCTATTTATTCAAAAAATGTTGGTCTCCAGGAACCACCCCAGTCTGAGATTCACCAGCCATTCAACGGTCTTACCCAGGCAGCTTGTAAGTGCAACTGGCCGATAACTGTTTGGATTAGAAAGATCTTTTCCTGGTTTAACAAAAGGAAAGACCTCAGATTCCTTTCAAAACGTAGGGAATTTCACTGTTGACCAGATGCTGTTTATGAACTGTAGAAAGCATAAGAGGTGCTTATGGGAGAGGTGTTTAAGGAATTGGTAATTGATGCTACTTTTAGGTTTGAGTTAAAGGCCTCCCAGGAGCGTCTTTTGGCCTTGTTGATAATCCTTCGAGCTTGTGCCCTGTAGATTATAAAAGTTGTCAGGTTGTGTGTGGTGGGTTGGTTGCTAAACTTTCTCTCAGCTTTTTTACAGACTCCAATAGCAGACTTGCAATTGTTGTCAAGCTACGGATTTCTGCGTTTCCTTGGCCTCAATGAGAATTGCTGCAGAGCGGAGAAGGATGTCTGAAAACTGCTTTACAGAGTTATTTGCAGCCAGATCAAGGTGTTGTAAATTTTGTTCACACAAATAGCTGAACAATGACCAATCAGCTTTTCTCAAATTCCATTTCTGTTTCGATGCTGTGCCGAGCTTATGCCATATGCAAATGAGCAAAGAGAAGTAAGCACTTCCACAAAGGTCATCCCCTCCTTGCCAGGACATGTCAGTATAAATCTCTGGAGAACAAAAAGACAGATCAATAGCGCCATATACCCACAAGTCCTGGGTGAAGGTTTGAACCAGTATTTAATAAGCACAAGCTGCTTGAAGTAAGCAGTTGCTCCACCACTTTGCCTTTTAACATTTGTACTTACACTGCCCCATATAGGGCTGTGGGCATTGAAGTCTCCCAGCATGAGAATGGGCAAGGATAACTGTCCAATAACATTGTTCAAAACCTGGCTCGAGCATTTATATTCAGGAGATGAACAGAACATATGGTCACAGTCTTATGAAGGAAAATCCGGATACCAGTGGCCTGGATATTGGAAGTCAGTATTAAACTGTGCAGGATATTGTCCTTAACAAAGATAGCTGTGCCTCACTGTGCATTGTGAGGGCCTAGACTGGAGTGAGTCGAGTAGCCCTTTAAATGGGGAATGAAAGATGTATTTAACTTGATTTCTTGTAGGCAAATGGCTATGCTGTCTATTTCTGATATCAGACATTGAATCTATGCGAGGCTCGCTCGGAGACCTGGACAGTTCTATTGAATGATCTTACTATGAGACATTATGTAGGGAGATTAATCGGTTGGTCCGTTGTTTATTCCTTGGGGATGGACTGTGGGATTTGGGGCTTTTGACTGAGTAGGCTGATTGAAAGTGATTATGTACGTATTAGTTCTAAGAGACGTTTCTTGCCTTTTGATGATTATCCTCTTGACTTTGGCAGTCCCCTGGCCTTCCAATTTGGCCTCAATTTCTAGTTCATCTATCCCCTCTAGCTCTTTAGTGCGAATCCCACCCCTGTTTCTGTTTAAGAAGGGATGTAAACATTTCTTCTTCATCATCTTTCGGTTTTTTTAACACCCAAAAAGTCTGAGATACAGAGAAAATTATCAACCTGGGTCCTGATCTCAACTTCCTTACATTCCTAACTGTGCCGGCAATGCCTTGGAGTTCCTTATGAATTAGGATTTCATTTGATTTCCTTTTAACTGTTGTTTTATCCATATTGAGAAAACACAAAAATTAATTGTTCCTTCTCCCCATCTCGGCGCCCAAATGGGGGGTGCTATATGCCGACATCCAGCAGCTCTGCACTAGGGCTATAGAAAGGTATACTTAGGCAGACATACTCAGGGTGATGTAACCTCAGTATTACACTATGACGTAATGGCATAAAATCAGTAGTACACTATGAAAAAATGCTGTAAGATCAGTAGTACCCCATGATTAAATTATAAACCTCAGTAGTACATTTTGACGTAATGACGTACCTCGGTAACCTATTACGTGAGGCCGTAAACTCAGTAGCACATTATGACGTAATGCATTTAGAGGCGCTGTAGTTCTAGGCTAAATTTATTAAATTATTTAGCTTTAACTACATTAATTAAAATGATATAAGTGGTTGTTATTAGTTAACATTATAATGCAATAGTTAGTCGGTAACCGAACAAATCATGTGATATTAAATTCAGATTCACAACAAAAACCAAACAACACCACACCGCGCTAATTTACCTGTCCCAGGTGTTTCAGTAGTTAGATTCCCCCGTGTCGTTAGCTAACAATTCAACAAACTAAACTGAGCTGTTCTAACGGTTAAACCGCGTATTTTCGCACAGTGTCTTTTTGTTCCAGCCATAACTTCCCGTTTGATTGAAAACACAGACCGGAATGGAGCAGTTCTTTAAATCTCGCTGAAGGCTCGCGATAATTCAGGCAGCGTTGCGTCAACTGCATTACTAAAACCTGCCACAGGAGGCAGTATGTGACTTATACAATTACTATCCACCTTAATAGTTAAAAGGTTCTGATCTGCCTTAATACTTCGTATCTATCTATCTATCTATCTATCTATCTATCTATCTATCTATCTGTCTGTCTGTCTGTCTGTCTGTCTGTCTGTCTATCTATCTATCTATCTATCTGTAATACTTGAGTCTTTGGCTTATCTGGGTTTTCTAATGATGACGTACAGAGCAGAAGTCCTGAGCACACTGTTCTTTTTTAGAATAATTACAAACATTACTTTTCCACCAAAAAAAGTACAAGGGGTTTTTGCAGGACAGTAACCAAACATATTTCATAGCAGAGCACTTTTTGAGGAAGGCCCAAAAGAGGCTGCAGGGTTATACAGAGGGATGGGAGGCTGGTGTGGCACTCAAGGTCTTCAGGGAACTGGTGGTTTCTCCAAGATGCTGTGTAAAGCTGTGGAGGCTGCTCACTGCTCTGGGCACATGTGTTTGGATGGGTTAAATTCAGAGGACCAATTCTTCTGTGTGCAAGCAGAAAGGTAAAACATAACAGACATTTGTAAATGAATAAGTATATATGTTTGTCGGTGGCACGGGCACAGTGTTAGTGCTGTCGCCTTACAGCATAAAACCCAGGTTTATTTCCTGGTTGGGGCAAACTGGGGGATTTGCATATTCACCCCATCTTAACGTGGGTTTCCTCTCGGTACTCGTTTTCCTCTACATTCCAAAGACATGCATGCTAGTTGAATTGGAGATTGTCTGAATTGGAAAATTGTCTGAAAGCTTGAAAAGGGTGAATGTTGCATCAGGAAGGGCATCTAGCATAAAACATGTGCCAGCTCAGCATGGCAGGGGATTGCTGTGTTGTCCCCTGGTGGCAGATAAAAGCCAAAAGACAAAAATGAAGCAACAGATACAGGACCCAGGATTCCCCACGTGGGTATCAAACCTGGGACCTTATTGCTGAGAAGCAGCAGTGCTACCCACTCCAAAGTGCCACCCATTTTTTGTATATGTACTTACTTTATTAGGTAAATTTTTTCAATTGCTTGTTAACTCAAATGTCTAATCACCCAGTCACATGACCACAACTCAAGGTGTACCTAATAAAGTGGTTAATGAGTGTATATCAGTCTGAATCTGAGCTCAGGTTACTTTTTGTGCTATGATTTCTGCATTTGGTTTCCATGTCAAGACGGCAGGGCCCGGGTTTGATTCCCAGGTGAGATGAATCAGGAAATTTCTGTATGGAGTTTGTACGTCCTCCTTGTGTTTGCACAGGTTTTCTCCAGGGGTACTGGTTTTTCCTCCCACATTCCAAAGACATGCATGTTAGGCGGACAAGGTGGTGATCATTAATGAATGCTTGTGATCTTCGGGCCCTAGGGTTAATTGATAGTTAAACTGCCATAACATTCTCACAGCCATCACTAAAATATTTCTTGGGTTGTCCCTATGACTATAATCATTCATTCATTCATCAGCAACCACTCAGTCGTAGGGGCCGTCGTAGGCTTGAGGTTAAGGAACCAGCCTTGCTACCTGGTTCGGTTCCAAGTATCGACAAGTCATGGCTGAAATGCCCTTGGGCAAGGCACCTAACCCCCAGTTGCTTCCCAGGCGCTGTGCTGGCTGCTCACTGCTCCGTGTGTATTTGTGTGTGTTCACTGCACGGATGGGTTAAATGCAGAGGTCCAATTCTGCTGTGTGTAAAACATAGTGTCAAAATGTATTACTTTCACTCAGGATTACTTGACTTTGAATACACATTGAAGCATGTCCCTTGGGGGGTGTCATATACAACCCCTTCACCAACACACCCATGTTTACTAATCTAAGAAAAATTAGATTTAACATTTTGTGAAGTTGGAGGAAACATAGTGGAAACATAGTGACCCCGGAGGAAACCCATAATGACAAGAAATTTTATTTATCCAATCATTCATAATTTTCTGCTTCAGGAGTTGCGAGACAGCCGGTGTCAACCTGGGCACAACTCTGGGCTCAAGGTCACTCCATCGTAGGGCAACCTTGATAGAAAAAGGTCATACCACCCTTATGTCTTCAGAACTGCCTTAATTTGTGGTATCATACTTTCAACAGAGATGGTATTCTACATTCCTTGGTTGTAACCAACCAGTGGTTATTTGAGTTAATGTTTTTGAGTTACCTTCTATCATCATTTTGAACTAATCTGTCCATTCTCCTCTGACCTCTCACTGATATCAACAAGGTCATTTTCATCCACACAACTGTCCCTTACTGTGTATTTTTTCATATTCTAACTATTCTCTGTAAACACTAGAGATGGTTGTGTGTGAAAATCCCAGTAGATTAACAGTTTCTGAAAATACTCAACCAGCACAACCAGCACAGTTTGGTAGCAACAACCATGACACATTATTCAAAATCACTTAAATCACATTTCCTCTCCATTCTGATGATCAGTTTGTACTTCACTATTGTAACCATGTGACTGACTGATTAGATATTTGTTTTAAAAAAGGATTAAACAGGTGTTCCGAATAAAGTGGCCAGTTAGTTTTTACTGTGTAGCATGGAAAAAAAACATCAAGTGATAAAAGACAGACACAACTGGAAAAGCATAATGTAAACAAAACATATTCTAGTTTAATATTCAAAGTAAATGGAGTTCATATTAATATTAGTGATAATAATATTAATAATGATCATATTAATATCATTAATAATAATAATAGGGGGCAGCATGGTGGCGCAGTGGACAGTGCTGTGGCCTCACAGCAAGAAGATTTCAGATTCGAGCCTTAGTTGGGGCGACTCTGTGTGGAGTTTGAACGTTCTCCCGGTGTTCGCACAGGTTTTCCTTCTGCAATCCAAGGACATGCATAAGGGGTGTCTCTAAATTGCCTGTTAGTGTGGGATTGTGTGTGTATGCGCGCCCTACAATGGATTGGCGCCCTGTCTAGGATTGTTCCTGCCGTCGTGCGCAGAGTTGCCAGGTGGGTACCTGCTTCCCTGTGACCCTAAAACTAGGATTAAGCGGGTATAGAAAATGAATGAATGAATGATTTATATGGCAGATAAGTGCTTTTTTACCCGAGGGTCTGAGTAAGAAGAACAGTTATATATAAGGATAACAGTACAATGCTTCGTTGGCTTACTTTTGTTTTTTATATAAATGCTCCTGATCTCAAAAGGAAAATAAAAGCTGGGGTGTAATTTAAGGTATGGCACATTTTCTTGTCTTTTTTTAAAATCAATTCTGCTTTAACACTCTGCAACACCCTGATATTTTAAAACAAAAGCATATTGACCCTCTGTTTCAACCCCTGATAAAAGGAGAGGCCAAAAGAATATGTTCAGTACTGTGTACAATTCTTAGGCACCGTACAGGTTTTACTATAAAGTTTTTTTTACAAATGTTTTATTATTTTTTCATATGTTCTTCATCGGGGGCTACACGTTGGTGCAGTGGGTAGTGCCTTTTCCTCACAGCAAGAAGGACCCGTGTTGGATCCCTGGGTGGGAAGTCAAAGAAAATTTCTATGTGGAGTTTGCATGTTCTCCCCACGTTTGCGTGTGTTTTCTTTTTTCAGGGCTCCTGTTTCCTTCCACTTTCAAAAAAAATATGCACGTTAGGTTCATTTGTGTCTTTAAAGTGGCCCTTAGTGTTTGAATGTGTGTATGTGTGTATGTGTGTGGGTGTGTGTGTATGTGCCCTACAATGGATGAATTGGCAACCTGTCTAAGATTGTTCCTGCCTTTGCGCCCAGATTTGCTGGGTAGACATCGGCCGACCTTTTGCGAATTAATCGGAAGAAAATGAATGAATGAATATGTTTATGTAATAATTTATAAACATCTACAACAAAATGTGTACAAATAATATGATAAATAAAAAGATCATTTCTCATTACTGCACATTTCTCCAGATTTACTCCGGCGCTACTCTGAGGCTTGTAGAGAAACAGGTATTTTATATTAGTTTGTCCTTACCTCAGTTACCCGCCATAAGTCTTGCACAAACCGGACTGCAAGTTCACTGTATTGCCATAGTATTTGCTCACCAATCCAAATTATGGAAATCGGGTGTTCCAATCACTCCCATGGTCACAGGTGTATAAAATCAAGCATCTGGGCATGCAGACTGTTTTTACAAACATTTGTGAAATAATGGGTCGCAGCGTGGAACTGTGATAGGACGCCATCTGTGCAACAAATCCACTCTTAAATATTCCACAATCAACTGTCAGCTGTATTATAAGAAAATGGAAGTGTTTTGGAATGACAGCAACTCAGCCACGAAGTGCTAGGCCACGTAAACTGGAGTGGGGTCAGCGGATGCTGATGTGCATAGTGCGAAGAGGTCACCAACTTTCTGCAGAGTCAATCACTACAGACCTCCAAACTTCATGTGGCTTTCAGATTAGCTCAAGAACAGTGCACAGAGAGCTTCATGGAATGGTCGAGCAGGTAAATATTTGAGTTATGTAAGGTGAGTGAATACTTTTGGCAATATAGTGTATATTTTTATATGTTTTTGTGCATTGTCCTGAGCCTGGATCCTACCATTTAAAATGTACTTTGTACAGAGCATTTTATTTTATGACTGAAGTTTTAACATCTTTGTTTTTAAAATCACCAAAACAATGTTAAAGTCTTTTAACAACTAGTTATCGATCACAACTGGACATGACTGGACTGACACTGACCAGTTTAATCACTGACATTTATCACGATTGTACACTGTGGCATTAATACCTCACCATCTATAGGGTCACTTTTTCTTAGTTTACACCTAAAAATGGTTACGAAGATAGCCTGCAACTGTGAAGTCACATGATTCCACTAGTTTTGATATTGACTGAAGAGCTTTTAGACAGCGAGTGCAAAAACAACGCGCCAGGACTAGAGCAGCGTTACTTCTCGGCAATGACGGGCAGCATGCAGGCACGGATGCGAGCTTCCTTCCATGCACTCCGGCACTCTGAGAGCCAATGTGACACAATTGTTTGTTTGTCCATGCTTCGGCTGCTTTTTGCCCTCCAACCACACGGGGTACCATCAACCTTGGTGCTGTCCAGCTTCTTTCTGTTAAGTGGTGAGCGCTGAGGCACAATAGGAGAAGGGATAGTCTCTGTTAGATGTAGATCAGGACAACTGTTTTTCTTCTTCACATCAAGACCAGGGCAGGGCACGGTGCGTGCCCGGCGAAGTGGAACACTGCACCTTCTGGATGAGGAAGGGAAAGCTTCTGCCTCTCTGTAGCCATAGAGATACTCCAGAGGGTCAGTGGAGATTGGGCGGTCCATATCTGAGGCTTGAGCTTGCTCTGGTTCAGAAGAAGAAGAAGGCTCAGGCGTCTCCAGTTTTAGTAGCTGGGTCGCAGATTTGTCAACGCCACAGTTTAGGGGCTGCACAAGCTGTCGTAAACGGTGTGGCCGCAAACATGGCTTTGGAGAGTCCAGTCTGCCAATAGACAAGATGTCACAATCTGGCTCATGTATGGGAAAAGTAGGACGGGCCAGCTGACAAATAGAGTGGAAGTAGTCTTGCGCGCTGCTGTGCTGGCTGTTGGTCTGGTTCAGGTCATGCACAAGCTCCTCCGAACCCTCGCGGATTGTTGGGAGGCCTCGCTTAGACAGCAGTCTAGACCTGGGTCGCATCACTGCATAGACAAAGAGAGCTTCATTACTGTCTGCTCATTAATATGCTTCATTCATACAGTATATTATTATATCACCCTATTAACATACAGTATGATCTCCTTGCTCAACAGCACTTGAGCCATGACTTGCCTAGAGTGGGTATTGAACCGGAGATCTCTTGGTCCCCAGCCCTCTATCCTATCCGTTTAGCCACGGCTGACCCACGGCTGATGCCATGATGAGGATTCATGTCTGATAATGAGATGAATTCACAGCCATGAATTCCTGGTTCAGTCTAAAACATTCTGATGAGTGAAGAGGAAAGTTTGTTGACATACGGACAAAGATTCTAGAAAAACAGGAGGATTGCGTCGAAGAAAAGTTGATTCAAATGAATTCTATGGTGTGGTTAATTTTTGACTCATATGTTACGTTTCTTGGTGCAATTATTAACATCGTTGTGTTTTTTTGTGGCTATTCATTAATTTTTTTCTTACTCTCCCACACTCTTTACTGTAACTAATCAATGCACATAACACGAGACATCATTTCTGGGAAAATGTGCAAGCCCGGTCTCCATGGCAACTCCTCTTCTTGTTATATCTCAGATTTCATTTCAAATGGAGCAAGAGCACACACATGCACACACCACACATAAACACACACGCGTGCACACACACACACGCGCACACACACACACATACACACACACACATAAGAAATACATTCTCTTAATATGTAGAATAAGACGTGTACACTTAAATGCTACCAGCTCGCCATTAGCTCACCACACCATTTGGGTGAAAGAACGAAGTAAATAACCTAACGCCCTCTTGAGCTATCACTCCCCACCCATTTTCTCTCCTAATGCTTACCACCTAGTGTATTCCTGGCAATTGCTTTCTCGGAAAGACCTGAAAAACCAAGGGGCTAAAAAACCTGCCACAAAAATCACGTGTCTTTCCTCCAAGCCTCCTAAAAAATCACACCTAGTAGACCCAGTGTGGCTAAATTTACTAGAAACCCTTTATCTTGCAGTTGCCCTGTGCTCCTTTTTCTGATAATTCACTCCTTCATTTCTGTTGTCTATCTCAGGATAGTGATAAACCTGATCTAAGCACCGAGCTGTAGTGAGGCTGAGCTGAAGAATATCGAGGAATTGATAAAGATGCTCCCACCTCCTCTTTGTCTTCGGAACCTGAGGGTCTCTAAGTGCCTCCTCTGCCTCCTTTTTCTTCTTCTTCTTCTTCACATCTGCAACTGCCCCAGCCCAGCACTCAACTGCTGCTCCACGAGTAAAAACAACACTCCCCTCCCCTTGCAATCCCTCTCTTTCTTTTCTACGTATGCACTCTCCTGCACTCCTTCGCTCTCTCACCCACTCACTCACTCGCTAACTCACCCGCTCGCTCACTAACTCACTTCCTCCACCCTCCTTTGGCTCGGTCTAAAAATAGCAGCACCGGTTCATTCCCGTCCCGGTAGCCATGCACAATCATTTGCAAAATAAATTCGGCTGATACGACGAGAGCAGAGTAGTGATAGATGGAGCGCAGTAGGAGGATTGAGAGGAGGATGAGGCGTAGGATAATGAGGAAGTTTTATCATTGTCTTAGAAGATGATGGCATGGCTTATGGTACAGATAAGGGCAAGGATTTCCAAAAAAATGTAAACATTTATGGCGAACAATTATTGGATTAGAAATACATGGCACATAGTATACGATCAATGATAAAGCTGCCCGCTTCTCAGCAGATGGCAATATTTACATTCATATATTCATTTTCTATACCTGGTTAATCCTAATTTAGGGTCATGGGAAAGCAGGTGCCAATCTGGGCGCGAAGGCAGGAACAATCCTACACTACCACATTCACACACTAATGGGCAATTTCGAGACACCAAATAATCGATTATACATATCTTTGAAATACAGGAGAACACTGGAGTACCCAGAGAAAAAGCGTGTGAACACTGGGAGAACATGCAAACTCCAAAAAGAAAATCCCTGAGTAGTACCTCCTGTGGTTGAACCCAGGATCTTCTTGCTGTGAGGCTGCATCACTATCCACTGCACCACTGTGTCGCTCTGCAATATTTACAATAGTTGGAACCCATATTACCGCGGGTGTACCAAGAGTAGATAAACCAGCTTTATAGACCTTGCTTTGTGTTCTACCAAAGTCAGGAGCATGGAATTGTCTAAAATGTCTTGGTACTCTGAAGCATTCATACACCTGTGGCCATGGAAGTGATTGGAACACCTGATTCTGATCATTTGGATGAGTGACCAAAT
>JAOUQV010000018.1:5170509-5182118 GCA_028565295.1 Aspidoras spilotus | reverse complement strand
AAGGAGGCCCTACACCATACTAATAAATTACTGTGGTCTAAAACCAGGTGTTCCAGTTTCATTGTCTAACCCCTGTACTTTACATCAGTCGTATGTAGTTAAGTAAAATCATCTGAAGGTTTTTTCTTTTTCTTTGAAAACGCTGTTTTTGTGTTGGTGCAATTGGAAGCTTATTATTCTCACACGTGTCCTGTCTCATGAGCCACTACGAACGCAGATGAGAAACCATCCTCGTGATTCAGAGTGCAGCTCCTCACAGGGTGACACATGCCAGTCACTGGAGCGTAACCTACACACACATACGCACACACATACACACACAGGCACGCACAAAATAATATATATTTAGGGACTGAACACATTCCACAACCGTTTTTTGGGTTTTGCTGCAAAAAAAGAAATATAAGTTCTCCAGAAGATCTAAAACCCTCCAAGATGTGTTTCTATCAAAGGGTTTGGCCGGGGTTAAATGGATAGGGTGCGGTTGAGCAAGGCACCCAACCCCCAACGGAAATCAATAAAGCAAACAAAATCCAAACTATACACTTTTGACAATAGTACAATGTTTTTATATACTGTAGAAACATTATTTATATTTGGGGGCAGTCATATGCCTGTAATTAGGAAACCAGCTTTGCTACCGGAAGGTCCCTGGTTTGATTTCCGGTACCTCAAAGTCAAGACATGGCTTAATAGACCATGGGCAAAGCACCTCCTGGTTATTCCATGGGTACCTTGAAGGCTGCTCAGCGCTCCGGGCATGTGTTCTCAATTTAAATACCTCTGTGCTTTATGTCATGTCTTTGTATGTGCATTTTTTTACAGCCGCAGTGGGCGCTACCAACTGAGCCATCCTGGCTTCTGTATACTATACTGTTCTATATACTGTAGAAGTAATTATATATATACTGTAGATATATATATATAGATATATATGATATACTGTGTGCTTTATCAATCATTAATACCCTGCATTCCAGATGGTCCGAACTCTTGTCTGGTAAGAAAGATGGCATGATCGTGGTACTCTGCATCGTTCTCATCCTCTTTCTGTTGCAGAAAAGCCCAGCGGCAAACGTTCTCCAGACTCTGAGACGGGTTCCCTAGTTCAATCAGTCCCATGGACTAAAAATAGCAAACAGAGAAGAAGAAGAAAAAAATTAAGCGATGTTTTAAAATATAATCAGCGACTTCAGTTTTTATAAAGTATACAATATTGAATCTATAGTGCATGTTCATATTTAAAAGGCACCCACCCTTACCTTGGCTGAGCAGAGCATCATGATTCGCACAAGCACTATGTTGATATGAGCCCCCAGTGAGGCGTCCTGGTAGATTTCATTCATCTGAAAGCAATAACAGAGACAAATGTACTCTAGAACCTTCCAGGAGGTGTTTATATATGATTCCACCCACTCCACCCCATCACAACCTCTTCTTCTTCAGATATTCATACATTTTCTTCCTCTTAATCCACAAGGGGTCACGAGCCAGCCGGTAGTCGCCCGGCAACTATGGGAACACTAACACGAAGTGGGTATAGAGAATGAATAAATTATGTTTATGTATAATTTCCTATAATGCATTATTTTTAATTAAATCGAGTATAAAATATGATACATCATAGATTTGCGAATGCAGATCCGACCCCATTTCCCTATGCAGTTTGGTGCCCCTTTGAATTTTCCCGCCCCTACCCTTTAAACAGAGAGATTCCATCTGTGATGAATGAAAGGTTGTGACAAGATACCGGGCAGTTCACACGGAAGATCTACAGAACCTGTCCAACAATGTAAATGGACCAGACTGTGTTTGATGCTGTGAACGTTAGAGATGTATCCGTGGTGTGACTTTGAACCCAAACTGTTAAAAATGTACATATAATTAGAATCCCACAAAACATGCCAACACAACTCAAGCCTCCCGGGGTCTCGAAACAGCCATCTGTGAGTGTGTGCATATATAAATGTGAGTGTATGCGTGTGCTTGTGTGTACTACTATCTTTCTGAGGACCAAAGTGAGGAGGACATTTTCAGAACCGAGGACATCCAGGTCGGTCCTTTCTTTTTTTACAGATATCACATCCTCTGATGCTCTTAGTAGAGCACACTACATCACCTTTCTACATGGTCCTTACTTGAAAGAATACTTTCCTCCTAGAGTTTTCAGATGCAATCACACACTCTATACGTGCATCCCCTTTATTGACCGCTCTATATGTAGCGCACCATCATTTTCTAATTGGTTAGAGGAAATCTTAAACAGGATCCGTAGTTGCTTGGGGATTTTTTCCCTGTTCTGTGTGTGTGTGTATCATTTCCCTCCTGCTCCTCCTCACATCTGACCCTGTCTCATTCCCCATTTACATAGCCCATCATTAAACGAAACTTGAGTACGGGTGCCGGACCGATGCCAAAACTGACAGCGTGTGGGTGTGTGAGTGTGAGAAAATTAATGAAGCCCTACGACACGAGCAGAGACTGACAGATGGATGGCAACCCGACCAGAGACTGTTTAAGAATCTAAGCGCATCTGAGACAAAACAAAGACAAGGGGTAAAAAAATACATCACAGAGTGAAACAACAGAGCAAGATTTCAACCTGATAATCAGCCCAAAGTTCTTACTGACGCTCACGGAACTGCTGATGTTAGACGGCCAAAGATAAAGACTTTAAGAAATGAAGAGTGCTGTGGCCGCACAGCAAGAAGATCCCGGGTTCTCTATGTGGAGTTTGCATGTTCTCCCCGTGTTCGCACGGGTTCTCTCCGGGTACTCCAATTTCCTCCGCCATTTTAAAGACATGCATGGTTTATTAATGTCTCTAAATTTCCCATTAGTGTGTTAATGTGTGCGTGCCCTATGATGGAGTGTCTTGAGGTGTTCCTTACTTCACGACCAGAGTTGCTGGGTGGGCGCCGGCTTTCCCGTGACCCTAAAACTAGGATTAAGCGGGTATGAATAAATGAATGAATGAATAAACAAACAGTGTTAGCTCATTAGAAACAGAGTGGTTTTAGGTGGACAGTAACTGTGGTGATTAGGGTTTAGTCTAATAAAGATGGTAAAATATCCTGGAAGCAACTGGACGTCGTCCAAAACGCTTCAGATGCTTTAACTGCCATTCCTCATGAGATTTCGGCTTTTACCCGCCACCATGTGTCGCTACAGCAAGTCACTCGAATTGTCGATCTGGCACATGTTTTACTCCCGATGCCCTTCCTGATGAAAATGCCACTCTTTCCAACTTAGGACCAAATCGTTTTTTGTCCCCAATTCACCTAGCATGCATGTCTTGGGACTGTGAGGGGAAGCAGAGCACTCTTAATTTTATTTATTTATTTCCTAAGTTAATTTCCTGTCTGTTCCTGACTGTGGCTGATGATGGCACCTCGAGATAACTTTCTGTCTTATACAGTGCCCAGGATTCTTTTCAATCTTTTTGGCAAGATGTTCCCAAGTCTAAATGTGGACAGATTACACTTTGATCGAGAGGAATGTGCACTGGTGTTTCTGTCAGCTCTGGACATGATTTGTCATTTTGAGTCTGAGCTTTTTTGAAGTCTATCTCTATTTCCTGCAGTTCTAAAAAAATGCTTTTCTTAGGAGAACATGCAAAGTATCAATAGTCTATAATCAATAATCAGACCCATGTCTCTCGCAAATAAATCAAACACTAACACAGAGGCGTTTACCTCTTTAAGAAAAAAAAAAACTAAGCAACAATCAGAAATGTTCCCCGTTCTCTCATTGCCGTTGGTTTTTTATCTATTCATTTTCTCACGCTGTCTGTCCCTGATAGCGCACACACACAGACACATACAGCAGAGGTCTCTTATTAGCATGTCACTGTCTTGAGCTCTCAGTTGGACCCTGGCCATGTTCTATTAGCCGTAGACAATTGATGAGCAGAAGGTGAAAGTGTCAGAAAATCATTAGGATTCAATTAATAATGCAGTAAGGGCTTCCACTGTCTTGTGCTTAACAACTAACTGAGTGGCAGGACAAAGGAAAACGTGTTAGGATACTACAATAGAGACAAGTAGACAGCCTGGACGATAATGACAATGCAGGACAATTAAAATGCCAATAGGTATATGGATGAAGGTAAAAATGGTTTCCATGTGAAAATGAATGGGAATCTTGTTGCCTTCGAGTCCAGCCTTGCCCACAGTTGGCAATACTTCAGGTATTAACTACAATACAACACTGTCCGGATGGAAGCAGGACAGAATTCTCAGTATCTCAGGCGCTGTCAGGAAGATTGATGGTCGGCTGAGAAAGGCAAGCTTTCAATCTGAGAGCTGTAAAATAACAGAACCATCCAGCTCATGTCTTCTGATATCCGATGTTAAGCAGAGACTGACTTCAACCCGTGAGATTTTTCATTCAATTATTTCACGTGTTAAATTAAAATAACACGGGAATGATATAGGACTGCGGCAGCTTGCACCAGCTTGTCCTAGAAGTGTCAGAAGACGGGCAGGTCTGAAAGTCTGATCTACAACCTTCAAAACATTCCAATGTCATATTCAGAGGTGGCGAATGTTAAAGACAATAATAAATTGATTGTTGGAGGAAAGAAAATAATGAAATTCGGATGGACTTACAATGTTCATAAGGGTAAGCAGATATTTCTGGATATGCTCTCTGCCGTGAAACTGCACCACGGAGCAATCCACTCCCAGCAGCACCTCAATGTTGAAGGTGTCGTCTTGGTAGGATTGCCTGCGTGAGCGCTTGCTGCTGTTCACTTTTGGATTTAACCCTTCGGATATGGCTTTCACTCCAGCCAGACCACCCAGTTCCAAACCTGCTGACACACACACACACACACACAGACACACACCACATGCTATTTTAAACATAGCCAATAATGCATGATATAATGTACAGTGAATGACATCACATTCTAAAATCAGCCATAGACAATGACTTTAATCTAAAAAGTGATGTAATTAAAAATGAGCAAATCTCAAAAGTACATGATATACACTTTATTGCTAAAAGTATTTGCTCACCCATCCAAATTATGGGAATCAGGTGTTCCAATCACGTTCATGGCCACAGGTGTATAAAATCAAAAACCTAAGCATGCAAACATTTGTGAGAGAGTGGGTCGCTCTTAGAAGCTCAGTGAATTCCAGCGTGGAACTGTGACTGGATGCCCCCTGTGCAACAAATCCAGTCGTGCCATTTCCTCGCTCCTAAATATTCCACAGCCAACTGTCAGCTGTATTATAAGAAAATAGAAGTGTTTGGGAATGACGGCAACTCAGCCACATAATCTGACAGAGCGGGGTCAGCGGATGCCAATCACTACAGACCTCCAAACTTCAGGTGGCTTCAAATTTGCTCAAATACAATGTGCAGAAAGGTTTATGAAATGGGTTTCCATGGTCGAGCAGCTAAATATGTGAGTCAAGGCAGGTAAGTGAATACTTTTGTCAATATAGTGTAATGTCAATGCAACAGGGTTGAAACCCCACTGTCTGAAACCCCAACAATCTTAAGACAGTTCATTACTGTTCATCTACTCTGTACACACACGTAAAAACACCTGGCTAATAACAATTTCCTCTGGGTGCTACCTGGTATCCTCCCACTGCCCAAAGACATATATGCTAGGCAAATTGGAGATATCAAATCCCCAAACAGTCAAGAAAATGTCAAACTTTTCATTTTAAAAAGCTTCATTGGTACTAAATTTAGTTAACGGTCAATTAGGTACCCTCAGACAAGGTGGGTGTTTAGTTGGCATTTAGAAAAATGCTACTATAAAACTGCGGAGCGTGCGCAAACAAGCAGGTAAGATGAAGTGGGTTATGTCTCTGTGGTGAGACAGGGAAAGACAGTGAGACAAAATTCATTCATTTATTCATTTTCTATACCTTCTTAATCCTAGTTGTAGGGTGCCCACCTGAAACCTCTGGGCGCAAGGGCAGTAACAACCCTATCATCAAAGGCCACACACACACACACACAATCACACACTAACGGGAAATTTAGAGACACCAATTAATCTATTATAAGAGTCTTTGTAATGCAGGAGGAAACTGGAGTACCAGGAGAACACGGAGAGTACATGCAAACTTCACACAGAAATTTCCCGAGGCGCCCCACCCTGGGCTCGAACCCGGGATCTTCATGCTGTGAGGCTACAGCTCTATACACTGTGCCACCATGCAGAGCTGGTCCTAAAGGTTGTGCTAAGTGGCTTTGTGATGAATGACCAGTGATTATATGCCTTCTGGGGTGGTTTTCCCAAGACGAATTAACGCAAAAGTAGGCCCCACACCATACTAATAAATTACTGTGGTGAAAACCAGGTGTATATATATATATATATATAAAACAGCCGTTAGAGAGCACAAGCTAGTGCTTTCTATTGCAGTCGCGGCCCGGGTTAACAATGACCGCCACTGGTGACAGTACTGGTGGCTAACAGGGTATTGGCTGAAATTGGGCTACTGTTTGCCAAAGACAACAAGGAGGGAAGCGTGTGAGCAGACGGAGAGTGAAAAGGAGAATCAGGAGGGACTGAAGGTAGCAACTGAATGTATGGACGATGACAGGGAAAGGCAGAGAACTGGCTGACTTGATGGAGAGAACAAATGTGGATATTTTGTGTGTACAGGAGACAAATTGGAAGGGTCAGAAGGCTCGAAGCATTGGTGCAGGTTTTAAACCGATGTTCTATCGTGGTGTGCATAGGAAGAAAAATGGAGTAGGGGTGGTCCTGAAGGAGGACTATGCAAAGAGTGTTGTTGAGGGAGGAACTGTGGTGGTGTATAAGGAATTCCATAGTGTCTCAAATGTATGTTAGATTGGTGCAGGACATGTATGAGATGTGCGGTAAGAATGACAGATAGCTTCAAGGTAAAGGTGGGACTGCATGTAATGTCCTTAAAACAAGTCTAAATGAGGCTTAGTATTTTGTGTGGCCTCCACGTGCCTGTATGACCTCCCTACAACAGCTGGGCATGCTCCTGAGGGACCTAATCCCAGACCTGGACTAAAGCATCCGCCAACTGCTTGACAGTCTGTGGTGCAACGTGATGTTGGTGGATGGAGCGAGATGTCCCAGATGTGCTCAATCGGATTCAGGTCTGGGGAATGGGTGGGCCAGTACATAGCTGACCCACTGCCAAACTGGTCATGCTGAAAGATGTTGAAGGCAGCAGATCGCTCTCCACGGCGCATCCAGACATCTGTCACATGTGCTCAGTGTGAACCTACTTTCATCCGTGAAGAACACAGGGCGCCAGTGGCGAATTTGTCAATACTGGTGTTCTCTGGCAAATGCCATGCGACCTGCACAGTGTTGGGCTGTGAGCACAACCCCTATATGTGGACATCAGGTCCTCACACCATCCTCATGGAGTCGGTTTCTAACCGTTTGTGCAGACACATGCACATTTGTGGCCAGCTGGAGGTCATTTTGCAGGGCTCTGGCAGTGCTCCTTGCACAAAGGCAGAGGTAGCGGTCCTGCTGCTGGGTTGTTGCCCTCCTACAGCCTCCTCCATGTCTTCTGGTGTAGTGGCCTGTCTCCTGGTAGTGCCTACAGCCTCTGGACACTACGCTGATAGACACTCGCATTGATGTGTCATCCTGGATGAGCTGCACTACCGGAGCTACTTGTGTGGGTTGAAGAGTCTGTCTCATGCTACCACGAGTGTGAAAGCACCGCCAACATTCAAAAGTGACCAAAACATTAGCCAGAAAGCATAGGTACTGGGAAGTGGTCTGTGGTCCCCACCTGACAGAATAGACAGAATAGATAGATAGATAGATAAATAGATAGATAGATAGATAGACAATCAAACAAACAGAAAAACAGACAGACCGATAGACAGATAGACAGATAGATAGATAGATAAGAAGCAAACACAAGTAGCACCCCCAGTCCCACCACTGCACTGGCAACCCAAGCAGATATATAGACATAAAGACAGACAGGATATCTAACATTCACTTAGATAGACTAACAACCAGACAGTCAGATAAATAATATCAGCTAAGAATAATTATTATATTAGCTAAGAATCATTAACAATAATGATTGTCCCCTCCTTTATTGAGTGTGTCTTGCTAATTGCCAATAATTTCCACCTGTTGTCTTCCAAAGTGGACAGTTTGATTTCACAGAAGTTCATTCACTTGAAGTTATATTATGTTGTTTAAGTGTATATATATATATATATATATATATATACTTGGGCTCGTTCTTACCCGGCCCTATGAGATATAGTGTCTGAAATAAAAATATGCACTATAGCCCATTGTTGACCCTGGAAAGTCTGCTGCAAGTGTATTAATCATCTTCAGCTTCTGTAACGAAAAGCATCCGTTGCACAGAGACAGAGGCAGCATCGTCGTAAACAAAATGATAATAAGATAAATCCATGAATAAAACATGGACCAAAAACAAATAATTGGAATCTTTCTGGGATGAATCAGCAGAATCCGAATGCAAGAACCCTCGCAGTCTTACGGTGCAGACACATTAGCATACGCGCTCAGAGCAACTACTTTAGCCAAATTTAGACTAATGTTCAGCAGCTTAATTCTATTAGTTAAATGCTACTGGGTCGATTTGACACTTACCACTGATGACTAATCTATAGTACTTGGCAAGTATGGGCAGCTTGGGATCATTTATTTAAATACTGACCACAAACATGATTAAGAGTGAGACGCTTTCTGCTTATAAGCCTCATTTGGACAGGGGCAAAACAGACAACGCAAAGCCTTCAACGCTTTGATAACGACTTCGCTCCAGTTTCGGATCCTGTAATGGTTCGACTTCAACTGCTGCATAATCAGCATAATGTCTGCAGCGACATGGTTCAAAATGAGTTCATCTTTTTTCAGGCATCCATCAATCCCTCGTCAATAATGAACACTGCTTACATTATAAACGCCCCCCTGCAAATTTAATGCTTTCGTCAAATGACTACTAAACTGCCGATGAACAGGTCAGTGTCTCCGGAATTTGAGTTCCTTCTAGTATTTAGACCCGTGTGTTTGTATCAAACATTGCGAAGTATTGCAGTTTATTCCGTTCGTACCGAGGGTTTTTTTTTTCGCTATTTTGGTTCATTTCCAGGTTTTTTTGTTTCGTATTTTTTCCCCTGTTTTGTACTGGATTCCCCCGATTTATGCATCTTTTGGATTTTCCACTCCAAATTTTGGATTGCACCCTCGGATTAGCTGATTCTTTGCACCGTGTGCGTCTGTAATCCTTTCTGGCGCGTTACACTTGAAAATCATAACCAGTTTCAATGCTCCAACTCATACCACATTCATGGTTATATTCAGTCTGGTTTCACAATGTCACCACAGTCATAGTATTTCAAGGGTATAAGGTTTCAGTGGCCAATGCCGTGCTAAGACAAATCCTAATAATAGAAAGCTAGAAAAAGGCTGGACATGTGTTTATAGGTGTTACGCTGAAGAAGAGATTCTCTGCATTATTGCTGGACCGGACGCTTTTTATAGATAACATTATTTATTGTTTAATATTATGCTGGACATGCAAGGTTACATTCATGTTACATGAGTCAGAGAAAGGAGTGTTTGCCTAACACAGACGTTTTTGAAATGTGCGAGAAAACCAGAGCACCAGGAAGAACCCTACGACGAAAAGACAGGGACCAGCTAACAGAACAAAAAGAACCCAGGACGCTTTCTACCCGGGAATCAAACCGTGGCCTCCTTGATGTGTGGCTGACAGTTGTTAGAGACGAGGCCGCTTTCAACACCATCGCCACCTGCAGTCAAACCAAACTTACCAGTAGCAAATCTAAATGGGTTGCCATTTCACCTGTCACTACCTGTAACACCTGTAACATTTGAATTTTGTCTCACTGTCTTTCCCTCTCTCACCACAGAGACATAGCCCATCTTACATTTGGGGGTCAGCCGTGGCTATAGAGCTGGGGACCAAGAGATCGCCGGTTCAATCCCCACTCTAGACAAGTCATGTCTGAAGTGCAGTTTTAGCAACATGCTACACAGATACGTTTATATTCAAGTTAAACACGTTTGGGGGGGGTTGGTATCTCCAATTATATGTCTTTGGACAGTGGAAGGATACTGGATAGCACCCAGAGGAAACCAAAAGGACACATGCAGAACATGCAAACTCGACACAGAAAGGACCCATGCTGCCCCACCTGGGAATCAAACCCCGGATCTTCTTGCTTTGATGCGGCACCGGTAACCCCTCATGCCACCCCATTTTGCATAGTTTATAAGCAAGTGTTGCTTGGAAGTGCTTGTATTAGGTATCGTATGGCTCATTTTTCAAGGTATTCTCCTGACGATCAAACCCATCCAAGCTTTCTTGTCTAAAGCCCAGACACTACTTGAAATCTCATGCTTGTGAAAATGCCACCATACTTATATACATGCATACCATAACCTCCATATCTAGGTTGACCAGATGTAAAAGGAATCCTCCTTTAGAGTCTTGCACTGTGCACTTATCACACACAATGTTACCAGACTCGCCCTGCATTGGTTTAACCCATGGGTAGATAGTTTCCTAGTCTTCGGTATAAGCTGCATTTGCTTTTCTTAGTTGTACAGTTTGAGCTCACCTCCGTTTCCCCCGTATCTCCTGCTGATGCGGTTCTGTCCCGATTGTTGACCTGATTGCGTTGTTTTGTTTTTGTTTGTGGGCAAGCCCTTTAATCTGCGTCTGCATTCCAGTTTGATGACAGCCCTCACTGCTTACACCACTTGATTATAAAACTGGAGTCTGACGGCCGATAGCGATCTCAATTTGCGGGACGTGTGAAAAGAAATGAAAATGCGCGGGACATCTGGTCACCCTGTCCATATCATTTTAGCATGATGAATTCCAATCTATCTGATATCTTATCTCTCTCTCTTCCAACCGTCCTATGACTTACAGTTAAGTCTGCTTACACAAAACAGAAGACAGACAGTAAGCACACTCACGATCCAACGAGGTCTCCAAGTAGCACACATGGATTCCGTGGAGCAGTCCGGGAAGATTTAATGCCAGATGGATGCGCAGACACTGGCATCGAGTGTCAAAACAAAGATGCATAACTTGGCATTTTTGAACAGGGCTGGCAGATGTGACTGCTCATGCAACAGACTTTAAAATAAAAACACAGAATAAATCGGGGGAGCAAATTGCCCAATGTTGGCTGAATATAAACAAGAGGCAAAACATGGAAAGGGTGTGAAGATTTACTCACAATGAGATTTTAAAAAACGGCCAAATGCAAATAACTGCTTCCTGCAGAATAACTGCCCGTGCTAGAGCTTGGCACAAACGTGTTCATTTCAGTAAGAAATAGAACTTCAATCATAATTACGAACACTGCGGCAGTGCTGACAGTCATAGAGTCATACAGAGTTGTGTTCAAAATAATAGAAATGTGTTTAAAACGGCTGAAAAACAAAATCCTTATAGCAATTACATATACAGGGGTTAGACAATTAAACTGAAACACCTGGTTTTAGACCACAATAATTTATTAGTATGATGTAGAGCCTCCTTTTGCGGCCAATACAGCATCAATTCGTCTTGGGAATGAAACATACAAGTCTTGCACAGTGGTCAGAGGGA
>JAOUQV010000018.1:5136682-5152482 GCA_028565295.1 Aspidoras spilotus | reverse complement strand
TATATATATATATATATATACACACATATACACCCTTGCCTTTAAAACAGCCCGACTCCATTAGTGTTCGACAACAACAATCATTTATTTGAATGAAAACTGCACCATTTAATATGACGTCATTCTCCTACAAGAGAAATGAGCAGACAAACACCATCTATACTGAAACAGTAAAATTTATTCGACCATGAGTAGGTTAAAAAAAAAAAACCACAAGTGTAGAGGAAACAAATCTGACCCTGTTATAAACACACCACTACTCAGAAGAGAACAGGAAATGAGGAGAAAAAAAAAAAGAGATAAATCCCATTATGTCTTGTTTACCATTAGGTTTGTTTTTAAAACACTTCCCAGGATGAGAATAAAAACAGCTGCCTTTATTTTTTTTTCAATATCTATAATTATTTCTTCATATATTTATTTATAGATTTATTAAACATTATTTTTTTTAAACATTGTGCAAGTGTTTTGCTGGTATTCCATAAATGGTAAACAAGAGTCGGTCCAGTGCATTATATAGTGAGTGAAGTGACATTTCTGAAACCTGTAGACGTCCATCTTAAAAACGATCACAAGCCTTACTGTATAACTGCATGACTAGCCTAATAAAAGAGGAGGTAGTGGGGGTGGGAAGAGGGGTGAAAAAGGACAAATGGTATGGCTTAGAATGACATTTCACAAACGTTTATTTAAAAAAAAAAAAAAAAGAAAAGGGGGAGGGGGATTTTTTTGGAATGTTATTGCCTGGATGACAAGATGGTGTGATGCAAGTGAAAAAACATCTGCACTTTGGTTGCACCAATGATGTGCAGGTTTGAACATGTTACGAGTGTGTGTCTGCAGTGCAAGAAAAAAAAATATATATATAGCAATCAAGCACAAAATCATTTGCACAAAAGAAGAGCAGCGTGTAGCGACTCAACTGTGTTAGTTTTGCGGTAGAGTGTAGGAACAGATCTAGAAATTAAGTGTCAGCTATGAATAACAATGTCTGCATGAAATGAATCTGTAGTAGAAAGGATGACGATGGTGCTGGATTATGCGGCAAAATCATTTGTAAGCTATAAAGAAGATTCATGTGAGATGAAGAGGTGAAGTCAGCACTTGCTGCTCAGAAGTATGCCTTCTGTGAATATTAATTGCAAAAAACCCCCCCACATACACAGTGCAGATCATTTTTAAACGTACGCCCAAAAATGGATTACGGACGGAAACGCAAAAAGCACATGAATGACAAGTGACTGGCTTTTCATGACACGAAGAGAGCATGAGTGTGTGAGTTCGGGATTACAGGAATGTTTGCATTGCCTTCTACATGCCAACCTAGAACACACTTTCTCCGGGGAAACGTTATGAAACCTCCAAATGACACAGAGCTTAATCAGAAAGAGATGGAAAAGAAAAGGACAGTGCGACACCTATGCTTCCCTGAAACTAACTGGGTAAACCTTAAAGAAAAAAAAATAAAAAATAATAAAAATCACATGAAATGCCACATAAAGCTTTAAGAGATCACGTTTTATGACAAAATGACAGCTCTTTATTTCTCCGTGACTTTTCTCTAGAGTCCCCCGAAACTTTTTTGTTCCTTAAAAGTATTTTAAAGTCAAAGTTAGCAACCATACAAATCTATAATTCAGTGTGCCAACATTTTTACAAAAAAAAAAAAATTTGGTTTGGAGTATTACAAAACAAAAAACCCACACACACACACAATATGATACAACACAATTCATGTCAGAAAAGGAAACGTGATACATAATTTATTCACACTTTACAAAAAAATATCTTTTTAGCTACAACACAATCCAATATAACAAACAGACCAGTTTGCTTCTGATTATAAAAAAAACCAACCCAAAGAAGGAAATAGGTGAAGGAGATGGAAAAGAAAGAAATTAAAAACACACACTGGCAGTTGGACGGGCGGTACGACGTGTAACGCTTTAACCACTGCTCAGTAAGAGATATTAAAACCGACTTCTGCTTCGAGGAGCAAAACCATCTTTTTTTTGTATATAAAAAACCAGAAAGGGAAAATGGGTAGCTGCACTAGTGATATACAATAAGTGCTTGTCAATCCATTCCAATTTTAAAACATGACAAGTAGAAACCATCAGCAGAGAGAAAGCTTGGCCTTGTGAGAAACATCAGTGAGATTAATCATGGGTTGATGGTTAATAGCAAGAAACAAGGGAAGAAAAAAAAAAACGGACCACGCTACGTATACACGGCTCTGACCAAGAACAGATGGAATATGCTTTACAATATTAGCAGAAGATGAGCTGTACATTTGGCTTTGGAGCAAAACATCAGATGGCACAAAACGAGAGAATATGGGCATGGCCTAGCAGTAGTGAGGAAATGTCAAGATCAAGCTGGACACAAGAGTGTTTATGGATGGATGGTACAATATTGCCTGAGTTGAGCAGGAGGGAAGTGGCAGTAAATTGTAAATGGGCTCAGTCATTGGACGCGTAAAGAAAATCCAAAATATGTGAAGGACAATGTTTCTGGGAAGAAAAAAAAAAAAAAAACCATGCGAACAAAGCTGTAGCACAGGGAAATGCTCAAGGCTATCCATGTGTCCAGGAAAGAAGTGGCAGTGCACTTGCAGGTAAATAGCAGTGAGGCACAAATGTTGCATGGAAGTATTAAAAACACAACACCATGAGCATGGAAAGACAATTATAGGGAGAATAAAAAAAAAATTACCTGGACAAGTGCAAATCTATACAGCAAATGGTTCGAATTGGTTTCTTGCTCCTGTGTACAGCCCGTATGTTAGTCATTTTACATGTTCAATACAACAAAAACAGATAGAAATTTGGTTCCCTCATTTACAATACAATCATTGGTGTGTTCAAATGGGAATCTATTGTATATACACTAAAAAAAGTCACATGCCAGAGGGCGGTCATCTTTCAGAAAT
Source organism: Aspidoras spilotus (assembly GCA_028565295.1). Taxonomy (NCBI): domain Eukaryota; kingdom Metazoa; phylum Chordata; class Actinopteri; order Siluriformes; family Callichthyidae; genus Aspidoras; species Aspidoras spilotus. The sequence goes on along the minus strand of JAOUQV010000018.1, from coordinate 5,149,550 downwards.
TAAATTCAACCTGTACACAGACACACAGTGTGTTTCTGTTCTTCTCTCTGATGATGCTGTACACATCGAGGCTTTTAAATAGAATTAAAAACACTGGGCATGGCTGACTTTGGGCATCTCCTCCTTAAACTGACCAAACCCAGACAATTTCTGGGTCTGGAGTCTGAGGCTGGGGAATTAAATACACCTCTGCACCAGGGGGATGCCTCAGCACTGTGGTGAAATGCACAAGCGAGAGAGTGACCTGCGCTCATCCTCTGCAGACATTTATATATTTAAATAAAAAAAAAAAAAAAGAAACCCTTCTGCTAACAAGGGGCATTCGTGATACAATGGACATCATGATCGTCGCTCTTAAGCTGGTGTGATCAAAGATTCCTAATAAATTTAGCTGCTCACTCTGAACTGGTCTTGGAAAATAATTTGCATGGTCCAAAATAGAACATCTGATGAGCTTGGTCTGGACTCCCTGCTTGTGTCTGAAAAGGTATTGCCATATTTTATATACATATATAAAAGCATTGATCATTGTCTTCAGGTAAAATATACAAGGTATAATAATCAGAACTAGCTTGGTTTGGGTTACAGTGTGAAAAAGTAGAGAACATTGTACTTGTGCCCAGAAAAATAGAATCAAAAGAAACGACAATTAAACAGCGGGGTTACAGATAAGACTGACAAATGTCTGCGTCAGTTAAAATCCATCGGTAATAAAAGTTTAGCCATACAACCCCCCCCCTCCCAACTCCTCCTACTGGACTGAGACTTGTACACAAACTGACTTTGCCTCTCTCCATTCACGAGCTCACTCGCCCTCCCTCGCTGCATCCCAGCGACAGTCAGGTGGCAGTCGGAGTCAGCAGCTGCCTTGGAGATCAAAGAACTACCTGCAGCCAGGCACGTGCATACCGTTGACCAAAGATGAGAACGGCAGGAGCAGCTCCAGTTGTGCAAACAGGGAGAAGTGGTCAGAGGGGATGTGAGGGTGAGGGCAGCCAGTGACATTGTTCTCGTGAAGCCAGTGGTGGTCCAGTGGGCCAAGAACACCCAGCACATTCAGCAGCGGCTGAGAGTAGAAGATGTAGTCAATCACACCCTGCAGAGAAGAGAAAAATAAATAAGTAAAATTAAAAATAAAAAAAAATAAAAGTAATAAAGGGACTTTTTTTGGTTCTTGTGGGTTACAAAAATTGACAACAACCGTGTTTTCCAACCCAATTCATGATTCGATCAGTTTCAGATATCTAAATCAAAGCTAAAAATAAAACTAGAGTAATCTAAAGTGTAATCTATGAAGACTATGAGCAGATACATCATCTTAATGTCTGAATTTATACATTGCAAGTAGCATTACTTTATAAGAGGTAGACACTTGCTTTGGTGTCCCAGTCTTAACATTTCAACACAGATTAGCACATCTACACAAGTATAGTGTTCCCTCACTTATGGTTGTTATGTTCAAGGGCCCTCCACAATAGGTGAAAATTGGCGACGTAGGGGCACCATATGTATACATTATTTTAGGTCTTTATAAACCATTCCTATATACGCACAACAATCTGATGCTGTTGTGAAGTGAATGAGAATATGGGGAAGCTGGGCACAGCGAAAAAAAGAAAAACAGACTGCGACAGTTAGTGAGCTAATCAGCGACTTTGATAGAAAGAGACGTGATCCGGTTGGACGCTTTACATAAAGTCAGCCAATCGTGTGCCGTGTACAATCTCACAAGGGTATTTCAAGCAGTCGCAGGTTCATTTAGTTTTTGGTGCGTATTCATCCAGTGAAAAAAAAAAATATATACACCATTACTGTAGATCTGTAGATTACTGTAGGCATTTTATGATTAAATATTATAGAATATAAATATATTTTATATATGAAACAGCAAATCCACAATGATCGAACTGCGAAGTCGTGACGGAACACGTTATAGCACATGCAGAACTAAAGAGCAAATAAGGAATATATAAAATAACGAGACCTTAAAGTCAAAGGTGTAGTTGGTATAAGGCATCAGGCCGTTCTCGTAAGCACTCTTCAGTTTGAAGCCATGAGTGATCCTGCTGCTGGATGTCCCGTGCTTGCCGTTGCAGTTGAAGTTGGTTAGGCAGTCGATATAGCGCAGGTCCTTGAAGTCTTTATGAGTGCCGTCCACACCGCCTGTGCTAAGGTACTCCACAACTCCTACACATCGTACAATTTTAATAAAATGAGGAAATTAATATTTAAACCTTAAGTGGGAAATGTAAACACAAATGTATTAAATGTACACGTACCCGAGTCAGGCAGCGAGTTGAGGTCAGCACACAGGACAAGAGGGATGGCATTGGTCTCTCCAGACACAGAGGAGAGCTTTAGGCTGCGTGTGGCCTTGTCCACAATGTTCTTCACTTCCGACAGGAACATCATGGTCTGGACGAGCTTAACGTCAGAATACTCCGGATCCCAGTGCATATGAGCGTTAGCCATCAACAGGAGTTGCTTCTCCATACTAGGCAAGTGCTTCCCTGCTACACAGCACCAAACCAAAATGAGTCGTTTCCAAACCCAAACACATTTTACTGTTAAAGAACTCCATCACTTTGCCTGCCTTTTGTTGGCAAACATTACAATGAAAAAGTAGAGCAAGGAATAAGATACAAACCAGTTTGCTCAATAATTTCTTTGCGCAGCTCCAGGAGCACAGCAACGCCAATGTTGTCCTTGGTCATCACCCTGTTTAACATGACCTCAGAACCCTCAGAGTTAGCCATGGCCAGCTGGTTAAACTCCACCGTGTGTTTCTGCACAAGGCTGAACCTGTTTTTCAAGATACACACATGGGTCAGGTGCAGCTTCAGGAGAGTAAACACTTCACTTATTTAATGTCTTCATTAGTATGTTGTTACTAATTACAAGGCTTCAAACCACGTACTTCTCTGCCTTATAGAAGATGGCACAACCGTCAACGTGCTTGCGGTCACACTCCGACATGGTCCTGGCACGAGACTTGGGGCTGAAGAAACCCTCATATCCATGCTCTTTAAGCTCCACCAGGAAAAAGTTGTAGTACTGTTCCGTTTCCACTTCCTGCAATAAAAGCATTATCTAAGCATCTCCACACAGCAAAAGAAACCTTTCTTCCCAACTAGCACTTAAGTGCCATTTGTGTAAACATATGTACATGCATGTCAAACCTGTAGGCTGATGATATCTGCACTGCAGCTGAGGATTTCCTGCATGATGGACTTTTTCCTGTACTCCCAGTTGAGAGCCCAGGAAGGGCAGTAACCGTATAGCTGACGGGTGGCGTACTTATCGCACAGTACGTTGTAACACATCACAGAGAACAATGCTGAGAACAAAGAGACAAACATTCACAGCATTAATACATGCTCAAAGTATGGGCATTACTTTAAACAACAAATACATAACTATTAGTTTTGAGAGGGAGAGAGAGAGAAAACGTTTTAAAAGCAACTTCGTGTTAAGAGGTTTTTATATAACCTGTATAATTATTTGTTGTATTTTATTGCATTATGTCCCAACATTTACAAGGATTAGGAAGAGGAACATCAGAGAGACAGCACAGCGGGAAAATCTATATCATCAGGTAGGAGACAGGAAAGAAAGACCAAAGAGAGATATATGGATATGGACATGCAGGTAGTTTTGTGTGAGAACAGAACATGCAGAGGTAAGGCGGAAAAGACTGACTCGCTCTGGTGCCCCCTGATAAAGTGTGTTGCTGAAAGATGACCCAACATTTTCAGCAGAAGAGCGATGTGCATGATATATCTCTGCATTTATAACTCAGTTTCCATGGGGTATGTGATAGTTTGATACAACCTTATATGGTCATAAGTTTCACAGCTTGCCACAAGGTCTCGCAATCTAGTTCTGTAGGCTCCACAATCATAGGGAAAATGCTGACTTGTCAGTTGTTCAAAATACTACAGACAGCTTGCATGGCAAGACACAAAACATCCTTGCCAGGAGGCAGTTGTTAACACACATTAAGCTTCTTGCTGATGGCCAACTTTTGGGAGATTTATCTATAACCGAACTTGGCACCTGCATACAGTGCCAAAACTAAAAAGTACCTGGTTTATGGACTATGGTAACCCTGTTCTTAATTGGTCAGCAAACTCACCACTATTGAAAATATATAGGGTATTGTGGAGAGAGGCCACTATAAGCACAACCTTGAATTTCATAACACTTGAGCAGTGCCCCAGACTGATCGACTCCATGCCATGCCGCATTGCTGCTGGGCAAAGGGAGTCCATATTATTTTCTGAAAAAAAAATCCTTTATTTTGTATTGGTCTAAAGCAATATAATTTTGAGATACTGAATGAGTTTATAATTCGTCAGCTATGAGCATCAAATGCGTATAATGTACAAGTATAAATGGAATTACTGAAATAAAATCTATTATAATCAGCGCATATATTACTCACTCACACACACACACACAATCAAATATGGCTGTATAAATCTTTGAGAGAGGATGGGCCGAGTAATATTATTACCATGTAACATCATGCATGTTAATCAGAAGCTAACCATTATGGACACACCCATATAGAACAGAGTTATGAATGTAGACACTGAACGCACTTAAAACACATTGCATCATCAGACCATCCATATATGAAACAAATCCCAGTTCATTCACTAGCTGAGACTAAATGATGACTGAATTTTCCCTCTTTAGTATTGTGGATAGTATCTCAGCCAAACACATGACACAGTCAGAGTCAACTGTGGTTTTTGTACCACGGCTGGGAGTGTTGTGCCTTGAGGGCGCAATTATTTTATTTCATAAGAATGTGTTAAGAGACAGCACTGGTTAAAGTTGTGAATGATTTGCTACTGGCCTCTGATCACAGTTTCGTTTTCATGTTTATATTGCTTGACCTAAATACAGATTGACACCATCCATCATGCCATTCTTCTTCATAGGCAAGAAAATGTTGGAATTAAAAGGAACAGCCATATGCTGGGTCAAGTCTTATTTGACTGACCATCATCAGTTTAAAAATGCAAATGGCCACTATTCTATGCACAGAAGGGTCAGGCTTCTCGATCAAAAGGTGCAGGCTATTTGCTAATACCTCGTATTGTATAGGCTACAGCAGGGGGGCAGATCATCCTCTTATCGAGGCCCCACATCTATGGAATAGTCTTCCAGTTAGTGTTTGGGACTCGGACACAATCTCAGTATTCAAGTCTAGGCTGCAAACTTATTTAGTCAAGCATATCCTTCATAGTCCCCTATAGTTCAGGGATCAGAGCTGGAGGGTTCATGGTCACACAGTGTTTTGGTAAACTGGGACATTTGGATGCTTTCGTCTAGCCACTCACAAGATCATTCCGGTTTGTTGATGGTGGAGTAGCTGGCTGCTTTAGCAGGATCAGGTTTCCAGAGGAACCTCAAAGCAGTCACAAAATATCACCAGCTCCGTTAGCGCGAATAAAAGCACAGAAGGCCAAAATGGAGCTTGAATGAAGAATTAATATTGAAGCAAAAAGTCAAAGGAAGCAGAAAGAATACTTATTAAAAAACAGAAAGAACTAGAAGCAACAGCCAAAGCATTAAGGGGAAGGAGAGAGAGAACAGAGGGGGAAAAATTAATAAATAAATCACAGAATGGTGTAAAGTTAAATCAAGACACTAGCTGTGAAACAGAATGTAAATATCTTGGTGAAAGATACAGGGATTATTCATCAGCAGTCCATCCCGAACAAACACCAGGAAACACGCCAGCAGTTGTGCCGATTACTTAATACATGTGTCCTGTGGACATGGCTTGGTCAGCTGGATTTATGTCGGTTGGCACATAATGCCATTGATTTGTAAGAGGTTATAGCTCTAATCCTACAAACCCTATTTGCAACGTATGTGTAAAATCTCCAGGATGTGTTATGTACATAACCTAGCACGATTTTGCCATCAGTGAAAAAAAAACCTAATTGTCCAGCTGCCTGTCTAGTTCTTCTCTCAAGAAAGTGAGAGGTCAGAGTAGAATGGACAGACTGGTTCCAGATTATAGAGGGCAACATTAATTCAACCACTGGTTACAACCAAGGAATGTAGAATACAATCTCTGTTGAAAATATAATGTGAGAAATTAATGCAGCTCTAAAGGCAAAAAGAGCCCAAACTTATTAGCAAAGTGTACCTAATACAGTGGCCAGTGAGTGTCAGATGTGAATCTATACAGTACCTACTACCTATATTTTACCCAAAAGAAAATTTTGGAAGCTGGAAATGTTCTCACCTGCCGGTCGTGTCCTGTCAGGCTCCTTAAGATGCACCCAGGAACGTGGAGGGGGCTGATCTGATGAGACTATAACAGAAGACAAAAAACACAAGGCACATACTTTATCATCCTATAATATATTTTTTTCAAGCAAGTAAAAAAAAAAGTTCCGTATTAAAAAGCAAGCTGCATTTACAATGTGCGGGGGCAATATACTGTATGTGACTTACCACGTTTTGTGCCTGCAAGATTGTCCAGCAGGTAGTTCAGGAGACGGCGCGTCCCATCGGGTTCCTGGTAGAGGTTCATGATGTCTTGTGCAAGCGGGTTTCCTGCAAAAGAAGGAATTTGGTTAGGTTCAGGTTTATTACTAACATCATTTAAAAAAACATTTCATGACACAAGACAGGAGTAAGGATGAAAACTGTGAACTTTAATTTAAAAAATGACAGATTCCAATTGTTTTTTTTTTCCACCAGTAAACAATTCTACTATGGGTTTTAAAACCGACATTTAAGTGTCATTATATTTTAGATCATAATCAGACTAAAGAATAATGGTGTTATTAAAAAAACTAAAATAAATCAATCATTTAATTGACTCACCTTTTAAACCCAGGGTTTGTAACTGAAACAATTTTCCAAGCTCAAAAGGCAGGACTCGCAACTGGTTGTTATTTAAAAGCAGTTCCCTATGAAAAGTAGAAAAGAAAAGACAGATTACAAAATGTTCAATACACACCTCATAATATATAAAAAGAAATTGGACAAGAAGCATGATAAGCTGCAAAATAAAAACATTTGCATCATAGTTATACCACATATAAAAGCTTCAGCATTCACCTTAGCAAACTGGCTTTTCAGCTCCTGATCTATCGGTACTCAGAACTCCAATAATCACGGCACTATACAGATATTGTTACAACTGGCAAGCAGATGGTAAGTTATTCTGCATGTGTGTGCTAGGTGGTTTTCATGTTGTCCAGGCAATTCCATCAATGGATTGTTTTCATTCTCTCAAGCTGATGACATCATACAGCATCGGAATCCAACACCACTAAAAAGGATTACCAAAAGCTTCTGTAGACAGGTTGAGTTCTAAACGTCAATAGTCTCATTTATAGTCTTTGCTGGTTTACTTGCTGGACTGCCTACTGTCTCCTATTGGGGAAGACATGCTTGTCTATCTGCCAGCTCATTCAGTGTTGGTATATTGTACATGTTCCCTGTGGTAAACCGTGGCTAAGTCACTGTTAGTTCCACTGTACACATTGCAAATACACGTACACTTCATCTTTTTCCCTGTCACCAGGGGTCGCCACAGCAATCTGGCAATGTTTTATGCTGGGTGCCCTTCCTGACACAATCCTTACCCATTGTTTTCAAAAGTATTCGCTTACCTATCTTGACTCATATGAGCTAATCCATAGTGTTCAATATGACATCAGTCCACACTTTACAGGCTAGGTTTCAACTTTTCTGAGAAGGCTGTCCATCAGGTTTAGGAGAGTGTTTCTGGGAATTTTTAAGCATTCTTCCAAAAGCGCATGTGTGGTCGAGAAGGCCTGGCTCTAATTTATCCCAAATATGTTTTATTAAGTCAGGATTCTGCACAAGCCAATCAAGTTCATCCAGACCATACTGTCATCCATGTTTTTAGGGACCTTGCTTTACACACTGGTGCACAGTAATTTTGAAAGAGGAAGAGGTCAGCTCCAAACTGTCCCTACAAATTTGGGAGAATGGAATTGTCCAAAATGTCCTAGTATGCTGAAGCATTCATACAGCTGTAGCCACGGAAGTGATTTGAACACCCGATTGCAATAATTTGGATGGGTGAGCTTTAGTGCGAGAGCTTTTACAGGAGGCATTTGATTTTCATAAAGTTACTATTCTTTTCTCCCTCATCCCTTCTGTGGAACCTTACACAAGGCTGGGTTGTAACGATATCTACACATTACAACAGACAAGCGGAACTTTGAGCAACAGAAGTATATATATATATATTTTTTAATTGAATCACCTCTACTCGAACTAGCATTTTACAAGAAAAAAAATCTAAACATGGGTAATCATGGCAGCAAGTAAAATTCACTGACCTGAGAGATACCATGTTGCCTAGCTCGGCAGGCAAACTTCTGATCTTATTGGATGAGAGGTCCAAGTATACCAGGTTGTGTAGTTTGGCAATGTCTGGAGGGATGCGCGACAGGGAGTTGTCACTGATGTGCAAAGCAGTCAGATGGGTTAGAGACCACAACGCTGTGCTGAGACTCCTCACTTTGCCTACAGGCAAAACAGACAGTGAGGCTTAAGTTTCATTTTTTTCAAGTCAAATACATGCTACAATGAGAATGATAAAATTTTATAAGTCAAACAAGTCTAATACTAAAAATCTATATTAATCTTAGGTCATCAAGCTCACATGCATTTTCTAAAATGGCATTCCAGATGTAGCACAATTTGCTGTTAACATGACCCTCACTATTCTTAGAAATCTTCAAACAAAATTTTATAGCACTGCTATAGGAGATTTGTGCGCATTCAACCACAAAAGCATTAGTAAGGCATCAGGCAGGGAGGTCTGGGTTCCAGTCCACATCCCATTTAATCCCAAATGTGGAATTGGGAGCTCACAGTGGGAACATTTGTTTGATGCTAGAATGGTCATACTCTTGGGTGTAAACATTTGTAATATATAACAACCTGCTAGAATGGTATACAAAGAAAGTGTCAAAGCATCTGAAAATTACCACTGATCTCCAGTTCGGCCCAGTATGACTTCTTCCCACTAGCTGCCTCTTCAGTCGACATTATAGTGTACATCCGCCTTGGATCTGGCGGATCATATTTTTCCTTGGGCATCCCTGTAATACTGAAAGAAGTAAATGTTATTTCCACAGCTCCATTACATGACACCAGAGGAGACAGGTCAGATGTAATAACAGGTGTAATGTATCACATAATCCTAACAACCACAATCTTAAAACGTACACATGACACAGACACACACGAAACAGCCCATTATTTAAGCTTTGGTATGGACAATCAAGTGTGTTCAGAGGGAGGAGGAGCACAGGAGTCTGAATGGATATCAGAATACAGAGAACACATGGTAGCACTTTAAAGGATCAATATCTCAAGCTCATTTTTCATTATTCATAAATGTTCATAGAGTTAATGATGGCCTTGATTTGATCTAAATTACCAAAAACAAACCTTGATAAAAATCAGGCTAAACAATATGTAAAAAATAAAATAAAATAAGTGGACATGAGGCAAACCTACAGGCTACCAAAAGAAAAAGTATTAACAGGTCAGCTAAATCGACAATTCAGTAGTGTTAAGTGGTTTATGATTTCTTTTTTTGCAGTTGATTCGACCCAGACATGTGCCAACGAATGCTAGAAGACACCAGCTCCTCGTGTTCGGTAACCACAGCCATCAACTGGGCAAGCTAACTGGTTAACTAGTTAAGAAAATCTTAACTAGCCTGTAGCAGGTTACTAAACAATTAGTTAATAAACTAAACTGAGACATTGTACAGCAAACTGTACATACTCAAGTCAAAAAGGCGGTAAATAGACCAGGCAGCTTGTTTAAGCTGTTTCGCTGCACCGATGATGCCGTCTAATGACAACACCGAGCACATGCACAAGAGCAGACAGTTCACATTTATGTCGCAAGCCTCCGGATTCAAAACGTATCCGATCTATGACCACATAAAAATTCACTTGGATTTGAGTCACTCCAGCCTCATAATGTGAACGTAACCAGCGGGCACCACAGCAAGTCTTGCACATTGTCAATCTGGCACATGCATTGAGCTGAACAAGCCTACTGATGCAAGCCTCAGGACAATTTTGTGGCTCCAATTCACCACGAAAGAATTATCATTAGATTGTAGTGGTAACCCGAGCACCCGGAAACATGCACATAAAAATTTCCCAGGTCACTCAATATGGGTCTCAAACTTGTATCCTTTTTGCTAAAAAGATCCTTCTTGCAGAAGTTAGTGACTATACCACACTAGGGTGCCACAGTTGTAGTGCTTTGGCCTTGCAGTATAAAAGGACCCAGGTTCGAGCCCCAGGTGGAGTTTTTATGTTCTCCACGTGTTTGCGTGGGTTTCTTTCCGGTTCTCCAGTTTCCCCCAACAGCCTAAAGACATGCATGCTAGGTGCATTGGAGACAATGAATTGTCCTAAGCCTAAAAAGTTAAAGGCCGTCAGGAAGGGCATCTGGCGCAAAACATGTGCCAGCTCGACAATGCGAGTGACTCGCTGTAGCGCCCCTTGGTGGCAAAGAGAAGCTGAAATATAAAAAAGTGACTATACATGTTAGTTAAAGGAATTGGTAATTAATAATATAAAAATAAATAAGTAGTTTAACAGATTAATACAATATAGTAGCAACGTGCGATACTAGTTATTATGAATACACACAATCTGTTGAATTTTAACACTTTAATAAAAACACACGTTGTATATATTCAAAACAATAAAGTAAAAATCAATTAATGTTAGTTATTATTAAATCAATTAACGACGTCTTCAACTGTGGATTTTATAACAACGACAAGTGTATAACAATTAGCAACGTTTTCTTTAATTAGCCGCGACTCTGTTAGCCTGCTAGCTAACACACGACTTTGTTCAAACTACACAAAAGGAAATGGACTAAACGCCATTTATGCATTCAGAATTAAATCCAAATCGATTTCCCGCTCTTAAAAATTGAGTAAATCCTGGTTTGTAAAGTGTCCGAGTTTACCTTCAAGATCATACCAGTTGACGAAGCCGACTGCGCGTTTCCTTTGTTTCTGCTCCACTCTCTATATCCGCTGTTTCTCACCGAAAGCAAACAAGAATCATGGCGGCTGTGAGAGTTCGGGACCCAAATAACAACACGTCGACTCATTGGCTGATTCTATAAAGTGCGCTGTGATTGGCTGATTAATCTACGCCACGCCCACATGGTGTTTATTCCTGAGAAGAAGCCGGAAAATATCTGTCAGTTTACATATGTCGACAAATAAACTGATAAACTGTGTCAAAAATGTGTATTATATTAAATAATGTAAATGCATTTGTTCAACAAATATTCCAACATCGAACCTGTGTACATACCACACTAATTTAAAAGGCTAATTTATACGTTTCACTGATAAGGGGTCCAAGCACCAACAGCACTGGAACCGTATTGCTATCGTCAGTATTATTGTTGTTTAAGTTCGTAGTGATAGCCGCAAAGCAAGGGTTTGATCCCTGGATGGCCTGTGTAGAGTTTGCATGTTCTATCTATGTTTGCATGGGTTTCCTCCGGGTACTCCGGTTTCCCACACAGTCCAAAGACATGCATGCTATATACACTGTTCAAAAAAATAAAGGGAACACTTAAACAACACAGTATAACTCCAAGTAAATCAAACTTCTGTGAAATCAAACTGTTCACTTAGGAAGCAACACTGATTGACAATAAATTTTACATGCTGTTGTGCAAATGGAAGACAACAGGTGGAAATTATTGGCAATTAGCAAAACACACTCAATAAAGGAGTGGTTCTGCAGGTGGGGACCACAGACCACTTTTCACTACCTATGTTTTCTGGCTGATGTTTTGGTCACTTTTGAATGTTGGTGGTGCTTTCACACTCGTAGTAGCATGAGATGGACTCTACAACCCACACAAGTGGCTCAGGTAGTGCAGCTCATCGAGGATGGCACATCAATGCGCGCTGTGGCAAGAAGGTTTGCTGTTTTTGTCAGCGTAGTGTCCAGAGCCTGGAGGCGCTACCAGGAGACATGCCAGTACACCAGGAAATGTGGAGGAGGCCATAGGAGGGCAACAAGCCAGCAGCAGGACCGCTACCTCTGCCTATGTGCAAGGAGGAACAGGAGGAGCACTGCCAGAGCCCTTCAAAATGACCTCCAGCGGGCCACTGCTTATTTGAGCAGTTTAGGTAAATAAGAGATGCTAAATTGGCCTTTCCCAAACCAAAAGGGGTGAGGGTTGCATCAGGAAGGGCATCCGGTGTAAAAAATGTGCCAGTTCGTAATGCGAGTGAGCCCTGGTGGCAGCAAAAAAGCTGAAAGTTTAAATAAAATAATTGTGGTTCAAGCATGTAGTGTGCTGGACCCCTATTGTATTTATGACATTTCTTCTTATTTTTCTTAGTTGAAACTCATAGTGGAGCAAAGACCATTAGACCCATAAACACCACTTTTGGCTGGAAGGTGTAGCCAGAGTGAAATGACACCAATTGGCTAACAGGAAGCGCTATAAAAAACAATTGTTTGTTTTTGCTAAAAAGAGATAAATATGCCACTAAGCTTGTACACAGTAAAAGTTGTCCTTCCGCATTTAACCCATGCAGATCCATGCAGTGAAACACACATGTATATATTCATGCACACCAGGATGAGTGAGCAGCCTGCACAGTGCCCAGGGTTAGATGCCTTGCCCAAGAGGACTTCAGTCATGACTTGAAGGCGTGTCAACCTTTTCCACCTCACTCTGTTCTCTGCATCTTTTGCTTCCACACCAACTACCTGCATGTCTACATTGACCACATATATATATCTCCACTTTGGTCTTCCTCTCTGCCTCCTGCCTGGCA
>JAOUQV010000018.1:5109958-5124742 GCA_028565295.1 Aspidoras spilotus | reverse complement strand
TATGGGAGGTAGAGGAACAAGTGGACTGTTCCAGTGAGGTGAAGTCAAGAATGGCAATGGGCATGGTGGAGATGGTCAAATAAAATAAAAAGACTTACAGGAAAAACAAGTCAATAAGGAACAAACACCAAGCTACGACTGATAAAAGTCTTGATTTGACCAGTGACCACGTATGGATGTGAATCCTGGACACTAAGAAAAAGAAGAAAGACATATTCAAGGTTTTGAGAAGAAGCAAGTTCCTCCAGATTTTGAGAGTCACATGGGTGAAGATGATGAACGCTGAACAAGTCTGAAGATGTCGTCTCCAAAACAGAAAACAGTTAGTGCACCACATCAGATACCACAAGTTATGTTACTGCACTCATGCGATGAGGCTCCAACATGGCAGCATTGAAGGAAGTGTAATGACATGATTTGTGGCTAAAGTCTTCAAGAGCCAGACTGCTACAAGCAACACCAAACAGAGCATATTGGAGAAAGCTGACTCATCCATGCATCCAACTATCCTGAGGCGATGATGGAGTATGGCATAACATGACTGTACAATGCAATGGTGGGCCTTTAAGGCCAGTCGTGACTCCTCTGCTAGACTAAACACAAGTAAATATCACGAATGTGTTTTAATTCTACCATATTATCATTATATTATATTTCCACCTCATAACTCATCATACAAAATATCTAAATCATTCCAAATCCAGACTGCGTGGTCTTGTTGTGAGATCCAAACAAGTATACAGCTAAGAGACATGCCCAAACATACCCTGGGGCTGATATTTCAATTGCTGTAGCCATGTAGATAAGAATGGCACACTTGAACCCGGGTTCACACCGACCATCGCGTCAGATCATTTATTTGAGTCAATTTAGAGGCAGAGATCAAAGCATACTTTAGGAGGTAATTTATTTTTTTTTACTAATATTCTTATACTTTCACATAGAATCTTTACTTATATTTGGGTCACTTCACCTGATAGAAACAACCTGCTTTCTACACTTCATCACACTGTAGGGCAAAATGAAAAGTTCAGACGTTCTTGCACCAGGTGATTGCAAGACAAAATGTCATTTGTCAGAAATAAAATGGCAGCATGAGATAATAAAGAGGCTTACTCAATCATCTTGCCTCAGGATATTCCGGTCCCCTGAAAGAGATTCATGCTGAGAAGTTCAATGTTACTATAATCCCCAAAAACCTTCTGCTCACCATGGGAACAACAGAGTGGCAATGAAACCCTGCTGGTGCCCATCATCCCCCACCAGCCTGAACTATCTCACAAACTCAATCCTTTCGACTAGAAATGCTTCAGTGTTTCAACTATTAGAAAACTGACCAGATTTCTATGAAGTCTTTTAGCTGTTGATTTGATACATTCATAAAATAAGGAACGGCTAGCACCAATGAGACTTTTTTTTGGAAAAGACCTGATTATTTTAACGTTCAGCTAAAGACATGGTCCTAACTTAACCCAGAACAGTAGGAATCATATGAGGGAACGCTTATATTTCAACCAGCCTTGTGTTTTAGCGAGCAGTGTAGCATTAGCCAGCTAACTAAGTACAAACTGATTATCAGAATGGAGAAGAAATGTGAATGAAGTGACTTTGAATGACATATTTGTTGGTACCAGAAGGTGCTGGTCTGAGTATTTCAGAAACTGTTGATCTACTGGGATTTTCACACACAACCATCTCTAGTGTTTACAGAGAATGGTCAGAAAAAGAGAAAAATCTCCAGTGAGGGACAGTTGTGTGGATGAAAATGACAGACAGAGAATGGACAGACTGGTTCGAGATAATGATAGAAAGACACCAGTAACTCAAATAACCACTGGTTACAACCAATGAATGTAGAATATCAGCTCTGTTGAAAATGTGATACCAAGAATTAAGACGGTTCTGAAGATCCGTCCAAAAAGGGGGTCCAAACGTTTACTAGCAAGGCGTACCTATTAAAGTTGGCAGTGAGAGTATATTAAAGTGCCAGAAAAACTGGTACGGCTAATCCTATGCAAAATGTATAGCAACACCACAGATGCAGGTCATTACTCAGACAGCAGAGAGCACTTTAAGGGTGATTTTCAAGGTGGAGCTTGAAAGATTCATCAGATGTCAAATAGTTTGTATCACCACATGACAATGCCCTGATCATTTTTTTGCAGGGATACACCTTCACACAAGTGACCAATCAAAAATTGGTCAGATTCAGATTCATGAATCAGTCTTCATGGCAATGCAGAGTATTTTATAACATGCACTGCTAACTGAAGCAGCTCAGTATTAAAAGACAAGATCGAAAAAGAAAAATAATTATAGACAATACATATTTAATAAGTGTCGTTTTGTCTTTTATTCAACAAATCCATTCTCGGTACTGTTCACTGTTGTTTCAGCTTTGTAACAAAGACAAGAGCGGTCAGCAATGGCCTCATGTGGTATTTGTTGGTCACTGCAAGTTATCTTTGTTTGTTAACACAGCAATAGCGAAAAACACCAAGTTTCTTCAAAATAAAAAAATAATAATAATCCTAAACTATCCTCTCAGCATCCTGAAGGATTCGAATATAAAAGCATTAAGAGTGAGGTATGTTCCATCGTTTTATTTTGGCTGTAATTCGTTTCAATATTTACTACCACAATACCTGGAACACTACACGTTCACCATGTTCATAAAAGTTTATGGATATAAAACGACTCGGGAAAGAAACCGGCAGGAAAAAAAAGGCAGAGTCTTTTTCACTCCTAGACACTTCCATGCACCGAGTTTCTCCTTTAATCTAGGGACCTCCATGGCGACTGGCATGGGCACCCATACGCAAAGGATCCTGGGAAGGATAATGCACCTGGCCTGGAGGTCTCATGGCAATTGGAGGTGGCATAGGAGGAGCCATAGGATCCACTGGGGGGTACATAGGGGGGACAAAACCTGCAAAGAAGACATGTGCGTGACATGCGGCTTACATTAACAAATCACACTCACATTGTATAATTTACAGAAACTGCAAAGAAGCAAGAGGACATACCTGGAGGTGGAGGCATGGCTACTCCTGGGGGAGGGGGGATTCCTAAATTCATGACTGCGGGACCGGGGTTAGGCGCCAAGTTGAAATAGTTGGCAGAAATATCATCAGTGGAGATTGGCGGGGGAGGCAATGCTGTTGAAAAAGAATGATATTTAATGACCATAATGCAGACAGTGATTTTGAGGCATTTCAGATCTGTATTCTATTCTGCCATCTATCAGTTTTATCATTTATCTGTAATACAGACTCTTCATAAACATCTAATACGGGATTGTAAAATGCATGCATTACATTAGAGTGGCAGGCTCAGACAAATACACCTAGACATACCAGCTGCTGTAGGTTAATAACAAACAGACAAACAAATCAAAACTGATGCACGGATAAGACACTGGTCCAATCATTTAAATGCAAATTAGACCCATAACCATTTGTTGCAGTAACTGTCTGATGCATAGTTTCTTAGTCTCGAGCTATGGCAACAAGACAGAAAGGAAGTCAGGATGTATATTAAAAACCAACGCTGGCTCTGTGCAAAACAACCTGCTACAGGGCTCAGTATACAGCGAATGAAATAAGTGTTTGATTCCCCACGGACTTGACAGGTTTTAATACGAAAAATTAATTAAAATGTCTTAATTTAAAGCTCTATTTAAAACGGTTGCATATAGAATATCAAAAGAACATCATGAAATGAGAAATAAAAATTAATTTTTAATTAATTATTAATTCATTGAAGGAAATAAGTATTTGACCCCCTAGTAAAACATCATTTAATACTTGGTGTCAAAACCCTTGTTAGCAAGCACAGCAGTCGGAGGTTTCTTGTAGATTTTTTATTTTTTTTTGCACACATTAATTTTTAGAGGAGTTTTGGCCCACTTCTCTCTGCACATCAATTCTCCAAATCCTTAAGCTCTCTCCATACATGTTTCGATGGCATTGCAGTAGAGAGACTGGCAATTGGTAGGCAATTCCATGACCTTGATATGCTTCTTATAGGGCCACTCCTTTGTCTCCTTGGTTGTATGTATTGGGTCATTGTCATGTTGGAAGAACCATCCACGACCCATTTTCAGTGCCCTGACGGAGGCAAAGAAGGTAGTCAACCAAAATTTTTCTTCCTGTTGATGTTGTGAAGTTGGCCTCTGCTCTTAGAAGGTGTAAAAACACCCCCAAAAACACAATATTTCCACCACCATGCCTGACGGTGGGGATAGTGTTTCTAGGGTTCTATTTTGTATTTTCTCTCTTCCAAACACGTCGCGTTAAGCCAACGAGCTCAATATTCCATCTCTCAATGTTAAAGTTGTGATAAATTTATAAAAAGATTACATTGAAGTAAAATGAACAATATAAATTCAATTACAAAAAGCTCTGGTCACTGTTTGAACATAGTTGGTAAAATGTTGTAAAATTGACAGGCCCAACACCTTACATCCCGCCAGGTGTTTCTAATCCAGTGATTGTTCCGTCAGATGGCTAATATAATAATTAAGAACCTACTAAACACAACCAAATCATATTTAAAACGAGAATAATATCAACCTTCCAGTGCACAGATT
Source organism: Aspidoras spilotus (assembly GCA_028565295.1). Lineage (NCBI taxonomy): Eukaryota > Metazoa > Chordata > Actinopteri > Siluriformes > Callichthyidae > Aspidoras > Aspidoras spilotus. The sequence continues at coordinate 5,120,151 of JAOUQV010000018.1, read as the reverse complement.
GTGCAAAACTAATCCTGTTAACAGCAATCAGAAAGGGTAATTCTCCAAAACGCACCTCCAGGGAGCCCGGGAACAGGTTCTAGTCTGATTCCACTCTCAGTTACACCTTCCTTTTCTCCATCTTTTCCTCGTGCTGCCTGGGATCTGTAGCATAAAAAATAAATCACTCTTAAAAGACACCTCTGAAAACATTATCATTTTAGACACAAATGATTATGGAAAGGGATGATTTCTTACACTGTCCCGGCCCTTTTCTGCATCTCTCATCAAACCAAAAACCTCACGCACCATGTTCATTGACTTACCTGCCCCACTTGACATTGAGGCGATGTCCGTGAATGATGAGCTTGTTAAAGGATTTCTCCGCAGCCATCTCAGCAGCCGGACGCGTAGCAAACTGGATGAAGGCACACTGCTGCCTCTGCACTACAGTGATGGTGCGGATCTCCCCAAACTGATAGAAATGATTCCTAAAGACAGAGAGGGGGGAAAAAAAACCCACACGACAGAATTTTAGTTACATGTTGAAATCTCACATGAGCAACAACTCTGACAGCCTTGAGCAGTCAAGACCACTATATCACTGACATCTGAGAACACTTTAAAAGACACTGGGAAATTTTAAGGAACGTAGATCATTTTCTCTTTCCTGGCAAGAATGTTTTTCAGGGAGCATCAACAATTACTGTATTTACTATATACCACTTAATCCTGCTCAGGACAGAGGGGAAGCCGATGTCTGGCAGGCAACACAGGGCACAAGGCAAGAAAATCCCTAGACAAGGCACTACTCTATAGTAAATACACTTAGACGTTCAGACACTTTAAGGGCAAATTAAAAAACACCAATTAGCATAGCAGACAAAGTAAATAGATTTGGACTGTGGGAGGAAACCAGGGCAGCAAGAAGAAATCCACACCCAGATGCCCTGGAAAATGTCATGTACTTTAGACAACATCTTTCCTGGTGGTAGTTCATTTTTTTTTTTTTTTTTTTTTAAACTTGTCCCAATTATACGTTTTATAAACACTATTTTACTAGATACTATAATAATAAACAGGAATTATAGATATAGAAATATAAAAAGACGTAGGAACATAGAATAAAATAAATAAATATATAGACCCATTGATATATATATAACATTATGATGACAGACGTTCTTCATGAGAATTGCTCTTTTATTTCTTCATCATCTTGTATACCTGAGTTCTGAATCCGTAATGGTATCCGCTAATCCTCCGATGTAGAGTGTGGTGATGGACTTGTCATCAGGAGGGTCTAACCGAGGCATGGTGGAGGCTCGCTTCAACAGCTTATTAGCCACCGGGTCATTAATGCCATAGTAGCGGTCCTTAATATTCTGATCAGCCAGTGGGTCATCTGGATCAGTGGGCTTCTCATGCCTATAAGTACAATTTTACACTTAATGTCACATCCATCAGAACAAGAATCAGATTTACTCAGATGAGACCAAGAAGAGTAGCCACTGACCTGTAAGGACACTCCTCTCCTCTCCGACACTCTCCTTTCACCCAGAAAGAACAGATGTGAGGTCTGTTCCTCTTGTAGTACGGAGTAGTGCGAGCCAGCTTCAATAACATGTCACTGGACCCGGGGGCTTTTCCCAGTGCACCGACTGGTCGCGTTCCATCCGAGTTTGCAATCTGGAAACCGGATATGAAGTTATAAATCTGATCATGTGCTTATCAATGCGGAATTTACAAAAATACACAGAATAAAAATGTATATAAAGCAATAATATTAATGCTTAATAGAAATTCTCATAAATACTGTACTGCTAATAAATAAAAACAATATTAGTAGTATGAAAGCACATTAAAACCCAAGGAAATCAGATGAAAGATTTGAAATGTATACATGGAAACTCGAGTCATTTGGAGGTATACGGTGCTTATCAAAAAACATTTATCATGGTACAATCCGGATAATTTTACACCCGAGTGTTCCTGATTCGCACAAAGAATGTCCTGCTAACATCTAGTCCCGAAAATCAGCTAAAGTCAGCACACAGTATCATCATAACATATTAAAAAATACAAAACAATTAATAATAATAAAAGAAGCATCCTTTCTTATTTACCCAAACATAAGTACGCCTTGATCCATCACATATACATCATCTCCTATACCAGCACGATCTACTCTGAGGATCAGGTTTCGCTGGGAATGTCTTAAGGACGGACCAACAAACACACCACTAGAGACGCATTTACAGACATATATATTTTTTATTTTTATAAAAACAGACACTTTAATCTGTTATCACTCAAATAAGGGTGTGTTTCCCATCTGAGACTGGTTCCTCTCAGGGTGTGTGTGTGTCTCCTGCCAGTATGTTCATATAATAAAGACCAAAAGGCAATGGCCTATACACTCACCTCTCTCTCCATGTTCTGAGTGTAGTATTCTTTGTTCACATCCGATCTCGGCATATCGTCTTTGACAGTCAGACCTGTGTCTCTGACCTGAATGGGTAAACCTACATTTGAAGAAAAAAAAAAAGCAACACCTCATTAAAGAGAGAGTGCAACTCTTCATGAACAGTATGCAACTGAATTACTGGGAAGCTGTTCAATTGGGAGATTGGCATTACCGAATTCCAGATCCAGGAGACAAGTCTGACAAACGTTTTTCATCTTACTGCAGGTCTGACACACCTCAGTCTTTTTAAAGCGCATCCTGACTCCGGGACACCAGCGGAACACGGTGAAGGGACGGGCACAGATCTGGGATAGAAAGAAAAAAAAAAACTGGCTGTGTTAAAGATTTGAAGTTAACCAACAATAAAAATCAAGACACAAAATGCAGTCTGTGATTTTACCTTGCACTCTTTGCCATATTTCTCTTTTGTCTGTCAAAAGAAAAGAAATGGATCAATCCGGATCAATGAGATTAATCGAAACCATGTTTCTTCTACACACAGATAACATTGGTAAAGATCAGTAATCATATTTCAATACGGCGCAAGTCTAGTTTATAACAAATCCACAGTTTATCAAAAGTCATAGCGCTGGTGAACATTTTTATATTTATTGCAGCAGACAGGAACAGGAACAGACTTCACAAGGTGTTGAACATTCTCCATGCACAAGTCAGCCCATTGTTATTGCAGCAGCTCTGGCAGTTCTCATCACACCTTCTAGGTTTACCCAGCACCCAGCCATCAAGCAACTGTCGGCTGGATGTTTGCTGATGGTTACTCCAGTCTGTATACCGTGATACCATGGTAAAGGAACTGCCCACAAGAAGCTGTGGCTTAAACATTGACACCCTATCAATCCCCAGGGTCCAACTATCTGTCCACAATTAAAAGTATAAAAACTATGGAGGCAGCTGTGGCCTAAAAGACAAGCTAGAGGGCTTGGGACCAAGAGGTCACAGATTCAATCCCCACTGCATAGGACATTTTTTGCTGCATTATAATAATGGATTGCTGAACACTTTAGAATGCATGATGTCATACACAGCCCATCCATATATGGTCACATAAGTTGAAGAGTTTGCTACAGCAGAACCATAAGGGCTTCCTGACTAGTGGTTAGTGCTTAGGCCTCTGATTGGACACTTGTGGCTATATTTATTATTATTATTAGTCAAAGTAGAAAAAAATGACAAACAAAAGGGCAGAGTGTTTCAGGAAACTCAAATGATCCAGAACAGAGTTTAAAAGTCAGTCAGCTGGTGATATTGAGCCATGTGAGAATAGTATTCAAATCTGAACACTCACCATTCGGATGTATGGATTTTCTCCCAAACATGTCTGGCAGAGAATAGGGAAATCCTGTTGGAGAAACAAACATGCTGTCTATAGTGTTTATATACAGGTGTACGGGCATTAATACAGTGCTTTTCACTCAGTTATAATCTGACTTTTTTAAATATTCCAGGACACTCCATGGTTTAATGAGCCTTATCTTAGACATTTCAACGTCCCAAACCAGCAGCTTCAAAACGTTTTAGACCGAGGGTCACGCACTAGACTACTGTAGGTATACTGCCTCAACTCTAGTGTATTTAAGTTAGAAGATATAATCAAAATGTTTTACTTGTGTCTGGTTCCCGTTGTGTTTATTTATCTTGTGATGCTTTGACTGAATGAAGCATGAAGCATTCTTGATTAGAACTAGTGTTAAAACTGAAGGGCCATATTCCATTATGTTTGGTAGAAATTGGTATGGGACAATCAAAAATGGCCCACGAGCCACATTTCACTGGCTGTAGTTTGGACATCATCACAAACAGTTCGACTACTTGCAAGGTGTAAAGGTATTGAAAGTGATGCATTTTGCCACTATGTTTGCACACAGCGGAATTAGTCCTCTGCATTTAACACATCCGTGCAGTGAAACACACAAATACACACACACACACACACACACACACACACACACACACAGGTGAAGTGAGCACACATGCCAGGAGCAGTGAGCAGCCAGCATAGCGCCCGGGGAGCAACTGGGGGTTAGGTGCCCTGCCCAAGGACACTTCAGCCATGACTTGTCGGTACTTGGAATCAAACCAGGGACCTTCCGGGCGCCAGGTTGGTTCCTTAAGCACAAGCCTATGACTGCCCCAGGTGGTTGTGTATCTAATCAAACGTTTTGTTCATAAAATCTGGCCATGTTAAGAAAGCAGATGCAAAATTGACAAGTAACAATTTTTAAACTAATTTTAGGGATGTCATGATACGGGATTTTTAGTATTTGGTAACAATACCACAAATTCTACATCTGTCAATATGAATTTCGATTCTCCAACGGAAAATAAAACCGAAACCAATGACAATGTGCAGTATTTCAACATAAATATTATTGTATTACTGTATAAAAAACTACTTCCTGCAACCGAAGTGCAATTTGGTGTGTATTAAAAACCATATTGTAGCCAAAATACAAACTTCCAAATTAGCATTTCGGTCTGAAATATAAAAAAATAATAAAAATAAAACCCTATAACACCCTAGTAAATAAGACAACATTAATTTAACATCAACATTGATATATTATATTAATAGTACTCATTATAGCAGTGGTCTTCACTTTGCATACACACGTGTACGTTTGTCTTGTCACGCTGCCCTCTTGTGGTCAATAAGTTTTGTAAGCCCTTCTGTACTTTCAGTACAACCAGAACCAAATCATTTTCAAAATTTTGGAAATGCTTTGTTTTATTAACGTTATCTTTGACATTGATAGCCATATTGATGTCATACACAAGTTTCACATCGTATACTAATATATATATATATATATATATACACACACAAGTCATTTTACATACACAAGTCAGTTTAATTTAGCATCTCCAATTCACCTTACATGCATGTCTTTGGACTGTGGGAGGAAACCAGAGCACCCAAAGTAAACACACAAACATGGGAAGAACATGCAAACTCCACACAGAAAGTCACAGGTTTCCCTATCTGGGGATCAAACCCGGGTGACCTTTTTGTGAGGCCACAGCATTATACGCAGCGCCACCCAAAATTTTGGAGTATACATTATGAAAGAAAGTGAAAGAGGGTGAAACATTTTGCCAATATGTTTGCACACAGCGGAACTAGTACTCTGCATTTAACCCATCCATGCAGTGAAACAGACACACACAGGTGAACTGGGGGTTAGGTGCCTTGCTCAAGGGTACTTGGAATCGAACCAGGGACCTTCCGGTCGCAAGGCTGGTTCCTTAACCACAAGCCTACGACTGCCCCTAGATGCAATATCAGTGAAAGTGATCAATTTGACACTATTCTTGGTCCTCTGCATTTAACCCATCTGTGCACTGAAATACACACACACACACACAAGTGAAGTGAGCACACAAGTCCGGAGTGCTGAGGGAGCAATCGGTTATTATGTCTTGCCCAAGTGCCCTTCAGCCATATTCAACTTGGTGGCACCAGGATCGAACCGGGGACATAGCACAGTTCCTTAACCGCAAGCCTACGACTATTTGGCTCAAAAAAACAGGTTTTGACACAGACTCTTGTGGAAATAGAAAATAAAGAGTTGCATTAATTATTATTTTAGAATGTTTGGGCACCAGCTTGCCCGAGACCCTGAAAAAAATGAATAAGTTCACGTTTATCAAAGGTTTCACAAAGCATCTTACTCTTCCACTGAAGTGGAACCAGCACCATTTTAAACAGTCTGCAATTTCTTTCCTCTGACAAAAAAAGGATCCGGAACCCGTAAGGATCTTTCTCAGCGCACACCAAAGAACAGCGACAACGTCTGTGGGTGTGTCTACAGATCTACATTTCACCCATCAAGTCATTTTACTGAAGAATGGTTAAAGAACAATAAAGTTAAACTTAAGTTGCAGTTATTGCTGCACAACTGGCGAAGTTAGACCAGATAACAGAAACAACCATTCGCATACTTTTGCCACTCACAAATATGTAACATTGGATCATTTTCCACAATAAATAAGTGAACAAGTATAATATCTCATTTGTTTAACGGGGTTTATATTCATATTATACATATAAATGCTTACAGTCATATTCCTACTGAAAAAATAGAACATTCTAAGGGGTTCACAAACTTTCAAGCACCACTGTATACACTACACACGCAATTATGATTTATCCACCTAGTTTGCAAGTATTTGGACTGTGGGAGGAAACCGGAGTGCTCAGATTAAACCCACACAGAACATTTTCAGGGTCATTCCACCGGGGAATCGAACCAGGTCCTTCTTGCTCCGAGACATCAGAACTCTTCACTGCGCTACACTTAAAGCTAAATGAAAAGGAACCGGAAGTAACCCACGTGTAGAGCTTATTCGAACTCGAACCCACTATGTTGGGCTTTTATTTATAACGGTGGCGAGCTAACACTAATGCCGACAATAATGCTAACACTAATGCTAGTAAGCTAAGTCAGCTAGCTTAGGTTTAGGTTTATAGCTACATTACACAGTATAATAAAGTATATATGTTTTTAAAAGTCTTAGGTTGTAAATAGTTAATACTTTATTGCAACCAAACAAAACGCATTGATGTTAATAATTAGCTAGTTTATATTAGCAGCATGCTAGTATGTTAGCATGTTAGCACAGATACCCCCGCTATAACTTTAATCACAATAATTATTCACTCAGGTCTGTGACTTAACAATACATCGATTAATCCATGATATTCCACTCCACATTATTAATCGAAATCACGTATTAATATACTTACCGAATCCTCCCAATTCTGTCTGTTGTACGTGTTAGCGCCTAAAGAGGTGGCCATTTTAAACACACGGACGGATGCAACAACGCTTCTTCGAACCTTTTGCACGTCGCCCAGTGGCTGGATTTCAATTGTTCTATTTCTTTCTACATAGGTGCACTATCTAGTGTACGTAACCCTATGGGTCACACCCTTGATTAGTACTCTAAGTATATGTTAGGGTGCTATTTGAGATGCTTTTTTTAAATCAGCCGTAACAATGGCTGTATCCCAAATAGATATGTAGTGCACTATAAAAGATGTGAAATAATAGTGAATATACCCTAGATAGCTCTCAAATGAATGTACAGGTGGTTGGTTATTTAAAATTATTTTAAAATGAATATCTCTCTCTAATGGCCAGGAGGGGAATTGCTTGAGTGTACATACAAGCCAATATATTTCTAGTGCAGGTCCCAAGCCCGGATAAATGGCGAGGGTTGCGTCAGGAAGGGCATCCGGCGTAAAACATTTGCCAAAAATTAAAATGCGTGTTACTGATTGTTACTGGTTGACACGCTGTGGCGACCCCTGATAAAAGGGAGAGGCCGAAAGATTTTAATCCACAAAGAGTCGCATGCAAGCCACTGCCCTTCTGGGAAACTCTGGGTTTAAGGGCAGAAACAATACTAGGCAGGGTGCCATTCTACCATAGGGCACACACATTCATACACATTCACATACTCATAAAAGTCACTACAGAGACACCAATTACCCTAAAATGCTTGTGTTTGGAATATAGGAGAAAAACTGTAGTAACCCGTTCGAACATTAGAAGAACATACAAACTCTGCACAGAAATGATCCTGGGTCCTTCTTGCTGTAAGACAAAATCACTACCCAGTTCACCACTATGCCACCCACCCACAGAACAACAGATAAAATTTAATAGACAATAAAACTGTCTATGAAAATAATCATGCAATGAAGTTGAACCTGAATGGTATAGATAGATAGATAGATAGATAGATAGATAGATAGATAGATAGAACTGGATGTAAAATTGGGAATATATTATGTTTGAAATACACACCGTTGTCCATGCAGATATAAATGTATGCAATTCATCATAAACTTGGACCGAACAGTTAGTAGTCACGTGTTCCTAATACAGAGATCGCTTGGTGTATTTTACTAGTGCAATTGTATCTGTGGTGAGGCTGATATCTCCCTCTAGCGGCTGCTATAGAGAACTGCACCGAGTGTGGACGAAAGAGAGAGGGGAAGAGGGAGGGAAGGGAAGTGAGTGAATGTGTGCTAGAGGGACAGAAGAAGAGAAACTGCTCCACACATTAAAACCCGGGACGCTTCATTTGAGCTCGTGCAGGCGTCCCAGTGCGTTTAATAAATCGTTAATTCACCGACCACGAGCCCGGATTCGCTAAATATCCTGCGTTACCGTTGCGCCGCAGCTGTACTCCGCCGACTGGGTGAGTTGATGTTGGGTGTATATGTTTAAATGGATTTAAATTGATCCTAATGGATATACAACGCTAGCTAGCATCCATGCTAGCACCAGTACGAGCACCGGAGCTCTCGGGAGTAAATGATCGTTTCTGATTGGTCAGTAGATTAAACAAATACAAACATGGGTTGTTTTAGGCGACCGACGAGCGACGCGGATTCGGTAATCTGAAGGAATCCATGTGGATCCTGGATGGCTAGAGACATTAGTAATAACACTGCAGAGTTAGCACAATACTTACCTAACTGGTCATAATTTATATAGATTAATCAATAAATAGTCAATAAACAATCAATATCAGTGATGTATTAGAACATGAAGTGTTTAAAAGACTCTGTTGAATCTTCATCTTTCGTCCTCTCTCCTTATCAGGGGTCGCCACAGTGAGTCGATCTTCTCCACCTCACTCTGTCTTCTACACCCTCTTCTCTCACACCTACTACCTGTATATCTACATTGACCACATCTATATATCTTCCCCTCTGTCTCCTGCCTGTCAGCTCCATCTCTAACATCCTCCTACCAATATATCCACTGTCCATCCTCTGTACATGTCCAAACCATCTCAGTATGATCTCTCTAACTTTGTCTCCCAATTTTACAACCTGTGCTGTCCCTCTGATGTTCTCATTCCTAATCCTGTCCATCCTGGTCATTTCCAAATCCAAATCACATCCTCAGCTTCATCTTAAACTCAGCCAGTCAGTGGCCAGTGCCAGTCTCTTAGTCAGTGGCTCTGTGTCCAAACCCGCCCGTCCTTATCCACCATCCTGTAGTTTACCTAGGATTATAATCACGGTTATGTCAGATAAAGTTATTATTAGTAATTGGGTAGTGGAACGACCAAGAGGATTGTTGGCGTGAGTTTTCTTTGGGTTCTCCGGTATCCTCCCACTGTCCTAGGTGAATTGGAGATGCTCGGTTGCCTTGTGTGTGGATGTGAACTTGGATAGATGTGTAGATATAATCTTGTTTGTGTCATGAGCTGAGACACTGATGCTGAAGTGATGACAAAGAATACAACGCAAACCCATTATATTTTGTTATAGTGTAGTAATGATATAACGCTGACTGTGCACTATACGTGACTTTGACCCTTTGCTATCAGTTGTTTGTGTGTGTGCAGCTCTGTGTGTGTGAGTGAGTGTGTATAAGTGTGTATGAGGTTGAGGTTTACACACTACAAATTAAACCTAGAGCACATTCATATTTATGAAGATGGATAATAATGCTCACAGTATAAGGACCTGGGTTTGGTCCCCAGACGGGGCGACCTGGAAAATTTCCGTGTGGTGTTTGCATGTTCTCTGGTTTCCCCCCATAATACAAATACATACAGGGGTTAGACAATGAAACTGAGACACCTGTCATTTTAGTGTGGGAGGTTTCATGGCTAAATTGGACAAGAATGGTGGCCAATCTTCATTAATTGCACATTGCACCAGTAAGAGCAGAGTGTGAAGGTTCAATTATCAGGGTAAGAG
>JAOUQV010000018.1:4949812-4960470 GCA_028565295.1 Aspidoras spilotus | reverse complement strand
GCAGTGAGCAGCCATCACAGCGCCCGGGGAGCAAATGGGGGTTAGGTGCCTTGCCCAAGGGCACTTCAGCCATGACTACTTGGAATCGAACCAGGGACCTTCCTTAACCACAAGCCTACGACTGCCCCTAGATTATATTTAATAATCTGGAAACTTGTGTGTTTTCTCTTTTAATCTCACAGACTGTGATACTAATGTAAATCTCTATATTATCACCAGTATAACCTGTTTGTTACCGTACATAAGGGCTATTCACTCAATCATTTTCTTCTGCGTAATCCACACAGGATCACGGTCGGGGGTTGCCCACCTGGAAACAACCCTAGACAGAGCGTCAATCCATCATAGGGAATCTTGAGAGACACTAATTAACCTAGAATGCATGTTCTTGTAATGTGGGAGGAAACCGGAGCACCCGGAAAAAAACGTATGCGTACAAGTGGGATACTCCACACAGAAAGTTTCCGAGTCATCCAAAGTGGGGCTTAAACCCGGGTTCTTCTTACTGTGAGAATTAAGGCAGAATGAGTAGAAATCTTGCATGAAACATTTGTGATAGGTTTTCTTCTCTTTTTTTTTATTTTGTCACAGTTTTAAAGAGTTAAAATAAAATCCAGTTTTAAAAGGAGCAGAAAAATAAAAATAAAAATAAAATAAACACTAAATTGCACGTTGTATCATACAGGCCAACCTAAATATACACACATTTAACCAGCATGCGTCCAGATTATAAACCACAGATTAAAAAAATGTAAAATATAAAAGATAAAGTGCATATAAAAAACTCCCTCACATATATTTATATATTACTAAACAAAAAATAATAATAAATCCCAGGAGAAACTGCACTTAACAATCAGACGTGAAAAGAAAACGTGTGTATACACACACACACACACACACACACACACACACACCTGTTAAAAATAAAACGAAACACGTGTACATCCACTAATCCCCAGAGATCTACAGTCTACGTAGGACATGAACTATTCCAGCCTCAACATGCACATTGATAACTCTGTTACATACATACTGTACAAATCTGAATGTGTTTCAGCATTTATTTATCCAAATCTTTTAAACACACTCACACACACACACACACACACACACTAATGAGAATGGAGTTCTGGAGCGTTCTGCAGTACTGTAGCTGAAAGGGAAACTACATTGATCCCGTTTGTAATAAACCATTTTACAGATATTGTGCAAAGTGTGGATCAGAGGTGCAGTTCATTGCTGACAGGTCTGGGATTAAACCCCATCATATAATCAAGTAACTCTACTTCTTTCGAACGCCATCATCCTCCTTACTGCATATGGGATAATAGGCTACAAAGCAACCCAGCAATTTTATTTTATTTCTAGTTTTCTAAGGCTCACTGAGGTACATGTTGTAAACAAAACAAAAACAAACAACAACAACAACAACATGCACGTCATAATCACAATAAAATAAAAAAAACAGCCTGGGTCAAATGGTGTGATAGTAGGAGTTTGAGGTTGGTTTTTCAAGCCTCCTCAAGGGATGAGTCCTCCCGTATTGTTGCCGTGTCGTCACAGATTTTAAGGCAGACGCTGGTGTTAGAGTGCTTGCTGGATCTGGGACCTTTTCTTCCCCCCAGCACTGATCGGATGATGGCAAGACTGGCAGTGGCATGGGAACCTTGTGCTCTACTTTTCCAATCTGGCAGTTTTCCAACCTACTGAAAGGGAGGCTAGATGTGCAAGAAGGAGGTACGGAGGGTGTTCGGTTGGGTAGAACACACATCTTTTTCGAGGTATCAGCAAAAGAGTGAGGGCATGGATTTTCAGATCGTGGCGATGATGATGATGATAATGACGACAGTGAGGATGTGGGACTTGGCTCCTGTTCGCTCAGATCATTAGCCGACAAGTGAAGAGAGCCGAGCTTAGCCAATGAGGCTGATCTCTTGATTAGCGAGGGTGGGGTCAGACCGGCTTGACGCATTCTTGCCTCTACATCTCTGGCTCGTTCTCCAACAACCCAACCTCTTTTATGTACTTTTCCAGCCCAGTGCTTGAGCCTCCTGTCCGAGCCACTGCCAACCCGGCAAAGGAAAGCACCGAGCTGTCTCAAAGTCTCCCACATCTCCTTCAGATGGTCTTGAGAGAGCCAGTCAGTGCTTGTCTCTTTCTCTGTTACACCCTTGAGCTTAAAGGAAGCCTCTGAAGAAGAGCTGGGTGGAGTGGAATTACTTTGATTCAAGTCTGAGGGGCTCATGTCTGTCTCTAGAAATCCAGTGTCTATGCTCTTTATCCCTGAGTCATTTTTGCACCGTTTCCCCATCCTTTCCTTTACATCTTCTTCCACTTTCATCTCTGCCATTTCCTCAGGTTCATGGTAAAGGTCTGGCACAGAGCTCAAAGTAGGGACGAGGTCTAAATGAGATGAATTGCTTTCAGTTCTGTGTCTGTTGCTGGTGTTAACAACGGAATGCTGTGAAGGACAGACGAAAGCACTCGATAGCTGTGGCGATGATGAAACGTCTTGCTTCATCTTCTGTTCTAGCTGCCTGGTGGCTCGCCGCACTGTACCCTTTGCCTCTTCGAGGGTTTCTCCGAGTTCCAACGACTCCTCTTTCGGCGAGTTCTTGACTTGCTCCTCCTCCTTCTCCGTTAAGCTACTTAAATCAGGTTGGCTGTCAGGAGGAGGGGGAGAAGTTATGCATGGGCCTAGGGACTCCACTACTGAGACCATATTATAAATCAAAACACTGCAGTTCTCCTGAAAGAGAGAAAGAGATATGATTTAAAACCAGATCATTTATAACAACAGGCAAATTTCCACTTCAGGAACCTTTTCGAGAACTAAATCAAACAAGCAGGGTCAAAATTAGTTTTGGAATTACGTATGACTAACTAAAGGAGTTGCTTCCCGGGTAACCAACAATTATGCAAGCTGGATTATGTGGTGCAGCCCATCTGCAACACACTGGCCCTTACCACCCCTAAGGAATTAGCATAAACAATCACTGATTCATGAAACTTCTGACTTCATGAATCAACTTCAGCTGCATCTAGTTCTTCATTTACACGCCATTTACTGTACATGCAGCATGCCCATATGACCCGTCATTTACAGCTTTATATAGACAGGTGACAAATAACAGGAAGAACAACATACAAACACGTTACTACACCGTACTATTTTGAACCAAGGTGCATGGAAAGAGGTCAGTTATTTAGGTTTAAAGGTTCTTGTAGCCGAGGTTGCAGAAAATAAAAAAATCCATTTTAGGATCATCAGAAATAAGGATGAACAAAGACTGGGTTGCACCAAAGTGGCTTCAATGAATCCTGGTTCGACCCCAAATTACTTAAATCCTTTTAAAACAACAGATAGACAGGATTAATTTATGTTTAGTGGCTGCAACGATGGACTCTGACAAAACAAACAAATTCATCATTGATAAATTAAATGTCTCTAAATAAAGCTGATGCTCAGTGCATAGATTAATGCAGTGTGTGTGTGTGTGTGTGTGTGTGCATGTGTTTCAAATGAAATGAGCTTTTTTTCTCCTGAAATGTTGCTTGGAGGTAGATTGTTAGAAATAGGCGCGCTGCGCCATTAAAGTAGTTCCTAATGTTTTTCATACTGAACTTCTTAAACTGGTCGGACATCGTCAGACTTGTGGGTCACAGAGGACACATCCCATTCAGTGTCTAAATTTCCCATTGAGGTACAGAACTGAAATCAATTTAAACAATCGAATCCCATAAGGCAAAGAGCCGCTAGTCATGTCCTCAATAAACCTGTATTAGATCTAACACAATGCTCACGACTGGTTTAAATATGATCACTAATCAAGCATTATTATACACTCACCAGCGACTTCCTTAGGTACTAGTAAAATGTTGGGACTCCTTTTTACCTTCACAACTGCATTAATTCTTGGTGTCATACTTTCAAAGGAAGGTATTCTACATTCCTTGGTTGTAAACAGTGGTTATTTGAGTTACCGTTGTCTTTCTATCATCATCTCAAACCAGTCTGTCCATTCTCCTCTGACCTCTCACTGTCATTTATATCCACGCTATTGTCCCTGACTGGATATTTTCCCTTATTTGTAACGGGTGTATCTAAAAAAGTGGCCGGTGAGTGTATTGTAATTGTTTGTTTAAACCTACTCTTTCAGGAATTACAGTAGCTGATAAGTAAAGTATGTGTAACTTGCTGTTAGTCATGTAGTGATATGTGTAGTGATATGTGTAGTGATATTAAACCCAGTAAACCCAGTGTTCTCCTTCCATTTAGTTCCTCAAAAAGTTCTGCAACCTTGGTGGAAACAAGCATTAAGTCAAGAATACCAAAGGATGACTGACAGCATTTTGGATCACCAACACCATAATGGAAATGGGGACCCCATGCAGCATTCCATGTCACCACAGGGTGGCAGCCAATGACATGAGTTCAGACTCAAAGCATGGTTACGGTGGGGTATGGGGATGTCGATACACGTCAGTTTAATACAAGTGTCTGACTTACTCTCAGCAACACTACGGCGTTGCTGTAATCAAAAATTATAAAAATAATTTAAGCACAATTGATCAATTCAAAGTGAAATTCATCATTTAAAAACAGGCTTGTGCGATATCTGTTATATAATCAGTCTCAAACCATCACGAGCTGATGAATATTTATTTTATAATTTACATTAATAGGAGAATTTCCTTCAGGTTTGCATTTTTTTTGTCTTTTCCTGGCACGTTTTATGCCAAGGTGGCATGGTGGCGCAGTGGGAAGTGCCGTCACCTCACACCCAGGTTCATTCTCCAGGTGGGACGACTCCTGAAATGTGTGTGTGGAGTTTGCATGTTATCTTCGTGTTCATATGGGTTTTCTCCAGATTAATTGGTGTCGCTAATGTGTCCCTTAGTGTGTCAATGTTTGTGCTGTATAATAGATTAGTGCCATGTCTAGGTTTGTTCCTGCCATTGCGCCCAGACTTGGCGGGTGGGTACCGGCTGGCCTATGACCTCATGTGGATTAAGAAGAAGATAATGAATGAATGAATGAATGTTTTACGCCGGATGCTCTTCATGACACGAACTTCACACATAGCATGTATGTTTTTTGGAATGTTAGGGGAAACCGGAGTATCTAGTGGAAACCCATACAAGCATTGGGAGAACATGCAGACTCCACACAGATATTTCCCAGCTCGCACCACCTGGGATCAAACCCGGGTTCTTCTTGCTGTGAGGAGACAGCACTGAACCACTGTGTCTAGCCCTCAACATCAAGTGTGATTTAATTTAAAATTATTTTTAAAATAAAAAATTAATTTCTCCAACAGTATATACTTTAATCTGTCCAATAGAAAGCAGGCTCTAAACTTGTAGTTGCAGAAATAATACTTTATATAACGACTCTTAACATTTCTAATCAATAACACTAATGATTTAAAATCACTGAAAAACTCTACCGCACAAGTCTAATTTTATTTTACAATTTCTTAACAAACACGATCTGTGCGCACACACACACAACTACCTTTTTCTGTTCTTCTTCCCCTTTACCAACGTGCTCAGGAAACATGAGCTTTGACTCCTGGTTTGGGCTTTTATCTCGCACTGTCTGTTCAGAATTCCCACGGCTTTGAGCCTCCTGAGAAAGGGAGAGAAATTTCTCTCTGGCACTGAAGAAATCAATTCTGTCACAGCTCAGAGCTAGAGGTGAAGCAGAAAGGCCCGCTTTCTGTATTGTGGCACTGGGGTGTTCTTGGTTGTCATCATCCTTGGCATGACCTGGCCCTGCACACTCCACATCTGTGTCAGGCACTTGCTGGCTGATTTTTTGCTTAAGCTCAGGCACCTGTATGTGCTGCCCTGCAGCTGAGGACGAGTTTGGGGCTTGTCGACTTGGCTCGGGGGTTCTACTCCTGACAAACCCTGTTCTGTTAGGAGAGCGTGCCTCTGGTTTGGCCTCTGCATCTGGCTGAAGTATAGGTAACGATGCAGGGTGATGAACAGCAGCGGGTGGATGAGTCCGGCTCACTTGGGCCATTTCGGCCACATTTACAGGCGTTGGATTGTTCCGGGCACCAGACACCACTGTAGATGCTCGAGGTTTATGGAGCAGGGATGGCTCCTCAGCAGCAAGGTCTTCATCAGAGGTTTCTATCCCATTTGTTAGAGGTGCCTCCTGTTGGCACTTATTTATCCCTGTCTCAGGGGCCAAGGAAGGTGTGAGAGTCTGGAGCAGCTCCTGCAGTGATGGTGATGTCTGGCAGCTGCTCTGGTTGCGTGGGTTGGCGCGGCCCAGCGACTGTGCAGCAGGGGATTTTACAAGAGGTTCGAGGAGCTCAGACAGGTTGCTGTCCGAATGGGAACGCCACAGCTTGTTGTGTCTTTGTCTGCTGTTGATACAAGAAAAAACAAACAGAAGAGGAAGTTCAATAAACATAAGATTTATTGCATGTATTTACGCATTGTATTTGAATATATTGGTGCCAAGGTGGCACAGTGGGTAGCCTTCACAGCAAGAAAAGACCAAGGTTTAATCTCTCTGGGAGGGATGACTTTTTTGTGTGTTCTGCCCGTGAATGCACAGGTTTTCTTTGGGTACTCTTGATTTCCTACCGCATTCCAAAAACACAGATGCAAAGTGGTCGAATGTGTATGAATGTTCGTGCGTACCCTATGATGGATTTTTACAAACATTTGTAAAAGAATGGGTCGCTCTCAGGAGCTCAGTGAATTCCAGCCTGGAACTGTGATACGATGCCAACTGTGCAACAAATCCAGTCGTGAACATTTCCACATTCCTAAATATTCCACTTTTAACTGTCAGCTGTATTATAAAAAATAATTTGGGTACGACAACAACTCAGCCACAAAGTGGTAGGTCACGTAAATTGACAGCGCGGGGTCAGCAGATGCTGTATAGTGCAAACAGGTTGCCAACTTTCTGCATAGTCAATCACTACAGATCTCCAAACCTCATGGGGCCTTCAGATTAGCTCAAGAACAGTGCACAGAGAGCTTTAAGGAATGGGTTTCCATAGTCGAGGAGCTAAATATGTGAGTCAAGCAGGTGAGCTTTTGGAAATATCGTGTATATCAAACAAATACATGACACTCAAGAAGCATCTATTAGAATGTGTTTCTAATCTGTGTGGAGTAACTCATGATAAATATCCTGTATATCCTTACTGTATATAGTTAATGTATAGCGTTACTCTGAAGGTTCTCTGTGACATTATTCCACTGTAAAATTTCTATAGTAATAAATGTGAATTGATAACATTTTTTTTTGTTTAAAAACCCTGACTCTTATCAGAAAGGTCACATTGCCCAGACCGAAAGCTCATATGCCAGTTAAACGTGAATTTCCTGCAGTCTGAACATGAAAAAAAAACAGGAAATGACTACTTCCAGTTGCTTTAAAGCCACATTTCTACACGTTTTGAGCCGCCACATTTAATTTACTTTCTTTCTTGTCATTTACATCTGAAAAAAAATGTGTAAAACCACACCATATGAAGGTAGTGTACAGTAATGTGCAAGTCTTAGTCACTCTATTCTAACGCAAGACACGATACCCAATTTTCCCAGTGATGTTCATTTATACGTAAAAACAAATCTCTCTACATTTGACACTTTACCGATATAAAAATACATAATCAAGTCATATTCTAAATGATATTCTATATGAAGTAATAATATAAATGATACTCTATACATATAAACAACCTCACGTATAAACAAATCTGTCTGGAATACTGTTTACAAAAATATACACATTATATTAATTTAACCTCCTTTATTTTATAACATTGTATGGCATAGTCATGTAGAGGAGGTCAATACAACTTAGTGAAGAACAAACTGATCATCAAAATGGAGAAGACATGTAATTTAAGTGACTTTGAGTAACGTGTCGTGGTTGTTGATAGCAGACGGTGCTGGTCTGAGTATTTAAAAAAAACTGTTGATCTATTGGGATTTTCACACACAACCATCTCTAGTGTTTACAGAGAATGGTCAGAAAAAGAGAAAATATCCAGTGAGGGACAGTTGTGTAGATAAAAATGACCTTGTTGATATCAGTGAGAGGTCAGAGGAGAATAAACAGACTGGTTCGAGATCATGATAGAAAGACAACAGTAACTCAAATAATGCCAAGAATTAGGGTAGTTTTTGAAGGCATAAGGAGTTCCAACCTTTTACTAGTACCTAATAAAGTGGCCGCACAGTGTAAAACATAAAGCAGGTCACTTGAGTTCATGTCATTGTGAATAGAGTGTACTGGTTATTCAATGTTTATTTAAATATGCGTATTTGGTTCTAGTTATTCATCTTCTAAACCCCCATTGTTTTGTATGTATGCAAATAAAGTTTATACCTGGCCAGCAGGATGCCCTGGTACTCCTCTAGCTGCCTCATAAAGGATGGGTTGGGCTTGGTCACGGCACGGCGCTCTTTGACATAGTCAAAGGCTTGCTCCAGATCCCAGCCGTATTCCTTCATGGCGTAGGCGATCACGGTGGAGGCTGAGCGGCTCACGCCCATCTTACAATGCACAAGACACTTGGCTCCCGCTTTCCTGCAGAAACAGTATGTTATAGTATAGAAAGAGTATGTTATAGTTTACAGTTGTGTTTCTCATACAAGATGTAAGACGGCAGAAGGCAACATTTAACAGCTATGGTTGAATGGAGAGAATTGAGTGACTTTCTGTCCATCCCAGTAGTGATCAGAGGTTCCTAATTTCGAATCGGTGTACAGGATCTCATTGTTTTGTCATGTGATAAAAGCTTGACTTGATGCATACTTCACATAACAGCAGCATTAGAATCTATTGTCCTGAAGCCTTTAGAGAAATTAATTTAGACCCTGGATTAGAAAATAAGAAAGGAAGGAAATAAAAAAAAAGATGCTAAAATATACATTCTTCACTTAACTGTCAGATACAGGGTGCACACTTACTTGGCCCTGGAGATGAATTTATACGTGTCGTTCCAGTACGCCAGCAAATCCGTTGCCTCTTCATCGTACACACGAATGTTATGGTACTCAAACAGACCAGGGAAGAAGTTATCAATCTCCCGCGTCACATTAAGGATGTACTGAACCCTGAGCAAGGAAAAAAACAAACACTTTTAAGGGCACGTATGTATTTAGACAATTACTGACTGTAATTGAATGTGTTGGAAGGTGCAAGGTCACAGGGGAACTTGTATTTTTTTACCCGCTGTTCTGTAGCTCCTCTAGATTCGACGCATTCCATTCTGAACCCTTGAAATCATTCCAAACAGAGTGAGAAATTGAAAACATGGAGGGATTGTACAGGGAAACTGAAAGTAGAAGTGAAATGAAGAATTACCAAGTAGACATGCTCAAAAATCTCAGTGGGGCTGTCCATCTGACCCAGGATGACTATAATCTCATTATCGATGTACTCTTTAAACTCTCGCAGGTTACATCCCATCTGCATCTCCAGCTCTGTGCGGATCTGACAGAACAGAGATACAATCAGCGGCAGTCAAAGCACTAGTTCATGTGCAGTAATTAGGATGTGCTATAAGCCCTCTATTTAACTAAACTGAATAAATGATCAATCAATGGGTGGTGACATATGATCACTGATAAAGTGCCCCCAATTTTTGTTACATCACAATCAGCTCTCAAGGTGTTTATGTCTGATGCATAAGAAAAGGCTACATTTAACAGCTCTGGGTAAATGTAGAGACTATGACAGCGGGCAGACAGTTGAAGCACAGGGGTGTGGTGCCAGTGTTTCAGCAACAGCTGCAATTATAGGCTGTTCTTATACATATTTATCAGGGGTGTACCAAGGACAGAGGAATCATCAATAAATATCTCAACGAAAATACCACATTGGTCAGAAAAGTGTGGTTAATCCAAGAGTGTTCCAGGTGTTCCTAATCCACTAGAACGTTACCGATACAATCCCTGGTCTGGCTTGTAACATTCATGTCTAAAGTGCTCTTAATCAAAGGACCCACTGCATCACCGGATGGGTTTAACGCAGTGTGAAATTTCTCCATTCTGTCACCAAGAGAACATATTTATTTATGTGATCACATGGCACCTCCCAGGTGTTCCTAATCCACAGATCGGTAAATTGTAGATATGTAGGTCAAGGTGTGTTTGCACACACCTCTTTAGAGGTGACATTCTCTAGGTCTTTCTGCATCATGATCTCCCTCAGACGGGTCTTGATCAGTCGCTCTGTTCTCACTCGCTCTGTTGGACTAAAGAAAGAGAACACACACTTTTTACTTCGGTACATTTTGTACATTACACAAAAAGTGAGTGAAAACAATAAACATATCATTGTGTAACATCGTAGACAAGCTGAGATAACACAGCCACAAACAGGAAGTGCAAGTCAACACATGTGTCTAGCTGAAGGAACTGTCTGATCTCTGTCCTTTGTGCCCTGAGTGTAAAGATAGACAAACCGTCAAGCTACCAGACGTAAAGACTTCCTTTTTAACACGTTCATAAACCACAGTCTCACAGCGTGTTCTGTACCAACAGAAACGTGATGAATTATAAGCAGTTTTACACAATGCCATGTCATGTTCATTTGCTGACATGAGAACTACTGTGTATTATAAACCGAGCTCTTCAAATGACCAGTTATTATACTACAGGTGTAT
>JAOUQV010000018.1:4865963-4879979 GCA_028565295.1 Aspidoras spilotus | reverse complement strand
AAGCAAACTAAAATGCTTGAAGCAGAGCTCACGGTGGAGGAGTTATATAAAGCTCTCCAGGGCATGAAAAATGGCCGGACGCCAGACATTGATAGTCTCTGAGTGGAGTTTTATAAGGTATTTTAGGTAGTGAAAGGCCAGGATGTGCTGGAAGTTCTTCAGAGGAGCATAGGAGAAGGTCTTCTGCCACTGAGTTGTCGGAGGGCTATCCTCACCCTGCTGACAAAAAATGAGATCCGACTGAATTAAAGAATCGGTGTAGACTGTAAGCTGCTTTCAAAAACATTTATCTTGAGACTGGGAATGTTATGGAGCAAATAATTAATTTTCACCAGACATACGGTGTGCTTGTATAATCAATTTTAGACAATGTGTATTGTGTACTAATTTGTGATGTTTTAGATGTTTCCAAAATTTTTTACTTGATAACTGGTCTTTTGTTTTTAGACCAGGTGAAAGCATTTGACAGGGTTCAATTCAATTCAATTCAAATTAATGTTATTTATAAAGCACTTTTAATAATAGGAATTGTCCCAAAGCAGCTTTACAAAAAAAGTTTGATCCCAGATGAGTAACAGTGGCAAGGAAAAACTCCCTGAGTAAGTAAGGAAGAATCCTTGATAGGAACCAGACTCATCAGGGAACCCATTCTCATTTAGGTGATGTAATCTGTATACATCTAATATATAGTTCTATAACTAAAAATAATATATACCAGTAATGATATAACAGTAATATATAATATATTCATAACATACATCTAATACTTCTATAACTAACAATGATAATATAACAATAAATACATAATATATACAAAACATACATCTCATACATAATTCTATGGCTAACAATAATATATAACATTAATATAACAATAACATATACGCACATACATATATACAAATATATACACAAAACATACATACCATATACATAATTCTATAGTTAACAATATTATATAACATTAATATAACAATAACATATACGCACATACATATATACACATATATACACAAAACATACATACCATATACATAATTCTATAGTTAACAATATTATATAACATTAATATAACAATAATATATACTGTACACGCATACATATAAACACACATACACAAAACATACATACCATATACCTAATTCCATAACTAACAATAATATATAATATTTAGAATAATAATAAAGTGAATGGGCAGTCGGAGGGAATCCAGCAGGCGCAGGATTGCCGACATCTCCTGGTTACTCCTCTGTATTCAGTGTAGCTCATACGAAATAGTGGAGAAGAGAGAGAGAGAATAGAAAAGAGAAAAGGGGGAAAAGAGAGGAAGGGAAAGAGAATAAAGAGAGTTAGACACAATCAACTATCTAATGGACAATTCAAAGACAACTTGTGCAGAGAGCAAGCTGAAACTACGGCAGACTAGCGCTATGGCAGCATAACTACAGATTAGAACCAGAAGGTGACACAGACATGAGGGAGCCCTGGGACATAAAGCAGCCAGCCACTCCGCCGTCAACAAACCTGAGTGATTTTGTGAGAGTGGCAGGGCGACAGTATCATACATCCCAGTTTACCAAAACACTCCAGCTCTGAGCCCTGAACTATAAGGGACTATAAAGGATATGCTTGACTACATAAATAAGTTTTCAGCCTAGACTTGAAGACTGAGATTGTATTTGAGTCCCGAACACTAACTGGAAGACTATTCCATAAATGTGGGGCTTGATAAGATAATGATCTGCCCCCTGCTGTAGTCCTCATAATACGAGGTATTAGCAAATAGCCAGCCATTTGAAGGAAGTGGGCATGGTGGATCATAAGAAACTAGAAGTTTACTAAGAACCTGTGGCACAAGACTGTTAACTGCATTGTAGGTGAGAAAAAGTATCTTGTAATCAATACGACCGGTAGCCAGTGCAGTGTGGATAAGACAGGTGTGATGTGCTCATATTTCCGGGGTTCTAGTAAGGATTCTGGCCGCTGCATTCTGGACTGTAGTTTGTTGTTTATGCACCTACTGGAACAACCAGACAACAGGGCATTACAATAATCCAACCTAGAGGTGACAAATATTTTTCTCTAGTAGCACTACTTGCTTTCCTATATAGTTTATATGACTCTCCTTCCATGCTGATTGATGCACGTAAAGGTTGGTCTGATGCCATTTATGTTCTAGTTTCCTGCTGGTCTATTTTAGGGCCCCTGTAAAATCATTATATTACGGTGATAGTTTTTTCTCTTTAATTAATCTTCTTTTAATTTGGGTGACGCTATCCAGAGTACAGCGGAGTATTGACTCTAGGTGCTCAGTTGCCTAATTAAGCTCAGTGGGGTTGCAGGGGGATAAAAACAGAGTTGATAAATTTAGGAGTTTACTAACAAAAGTATCTGCAGTACTTGTTGTAAATGTGCAATTTAGCCTGTACTGTCATGAAACGCTACTATTCTGAGACAGTAATTTTAAATAAAAAGAGATAATGGTCTGAAATAAGATCAGACTGTGGAAGTATAACTATATTGTCTATATTTAATCCTAATGTTAATATTAAATCGAGTGTGTGACCGCCCTTATGAGTCCTGATACAGTTTGGTTTACCCCCACAGAGGAAAGAATGGACACTAATGCAATTCTCAAAGGGTCTTCTGGATTGTCAAATATATATTGAAATTAGCTTAAATTAGACCTTTGTCTACAGATGTAACAAGGTTGGAGATGAAATCTCATGCAGGAATTCCAAATATGACCTTGGGTGTCTGTAAATAATAATTAGTGGGATAGAGTCCATAGGCTTATTTTTTCTGGCTTCACAAGATATTTTTGTAAAAAAAAAAACCTCAAACGAGTTAAGTTTTTGCTGTTTTGTGTGTGATGGCTAGATTATTATTATAGATAACAGCTACACCTTAACCTCTACCAGTTAAACGAGGCTGGGAAGTGTGATTATATCCAGGAGGGCTAGCTTTATTTAATACTATATACTCATCCGGTTTGATTCATGTTTCAGTTAAACAAAGTACATTTAACCCCTGATCACTAATACGTTCATTTATAATAAGTGATTTAGAATTTAAAGACCTAATATTTAATAGTCCCATCTTCAGGTCAACGATGCAGGCTGTTTTATCACAACTGTCTGGTTTAATATTTATTAAGTTATTAAAATGAACACTTTGTATATTTCTATATTTCTTCAAATTTCTATATTTTGTTTTGCTCGGGGAAACAGACACTGTCTCAATATAATGAACCCTAGGTGACGACTCTAAGCAGCTAGCATACGGTCGGAATAGCCTGTTTGTCTGCTTTCTGGCCTCTGCTCTGGATTGTCACAGTTTAACTAGCCATGTTTAAAGACTATGTCCTATGCTGCAGGATAAGAGAGCAGCACCTTCCCGAGTGGGATGAATACCGTCCCACCAAACAGACCAGTCCTACCTTTAAAAATTACTCCAATTATCTATGAAGCCTACATGATTTTCTGAGCACCACTTGGACATCCAGCAGTTCAGTGACCATACCCTGCTGTAAGTTACATTACCATGTTGCATTGGGAGGGGGCCAGAGCAGATTACTTCATCGGACATCGCCTTCGCTAATTTACACACCTCTATAATACTATTTTTGGTAACCTCTGACTGTCGAAGGCGTATATCATTAGCTCCAACATGAAAAATCTTAGAGAACCTGCGCTTTCCTAAAATCCTAAGATTACCTGCTATGTCCAGTGCCCTGGCTCCTGGTAAACACTGGGCCCCAAAAGGCCCAACTACTTTTTACATGCCTCACTATAGAGTCTCCTATAACCAGAGCTCTTTCAGGTTTCTCAGCTGGCGTCTTACTGAGGAGGGCGAACCTGTTGGACACGTGAATCGGAGAGGAGCGGTGCTCTTGTAGGCAATCCTCAGCATTATTGGAGTATGCCGCCGGGTCGTCACCCATGAGCTCTGCTGCAAGGGCTCTAATGCCAGAGAGGAGGAACTTCTATCTCCACCTAAGGCATTCAGACTTTCCCTTACTGTAACAGGACTACTATCACTCTCACTAACCCTCTCTAATGACTGGATGCGCACCTCTAAAACTGATATCTTTTCCGTCATGGTTTTAACTAGAGGGCAGTTATTACAGATATAATGATCAGTAATGACAGAGAAAGACTGGCTGAACATTGTGCATTCTCCACACTGTAACAGCTGAATATGTGACATGATTGTACATTACCTGATACAAACTCTTCAGTATTGGATGATAATAAACGGATCCGGCGCGGATGGCGTCGACGTGCCCTTTCCGTGGGATCTTGTAAATAGAAAAAACGTTAAGGCCTAAACTCTATAACATTGGCGAATGTGTGTTTAATTTAGTCTCAGTGCGGGTGTTAGTGTAAAAAAAAAAAATAAGTGAAAACCAAGTAGTAAACTTAGCTTTGGTTGCGAATTTCTTCCGTAGCAGTCGTAACTAGCGGCGCTCGATGACCTTAGTGGGGTTGTGGAACATCTTTGTGGAAAGTCTTGAAAAAATTGGCTTCAACCCAGTTTGTATAACTAAAATCAAGGCTTTATACACAGCCATTGAGAGTGTATTTAAGATTAATGGTGGTCTATGTGCACATTTCAAAGTTCTCAGAGATATCAGACAGGGGTGTCTCTGAACCATTGTTTTGCAAATTGCAAGAATGCATATAAGGTATACAGGTTCCGGAATGTAAAAGTCCCTGAGAGTATCAGCATATGCATATGATCTGGCTGTGTTTATAAGTAATCAGAGTGATGTAGACATTTTAACTGAATCATTAAAAGATTTTAGGATTCTATAATCCTAAGAGTGAAGACTTTTTAGTTGAAAAGTGGGATAGTGAGGTGACTGTACTTTCAAATGGTTTGATGTGGAGGAGTGACGGTTTTAAGTATTTGAGGTGTATTTGGGAGGGAACAACTTTGCTAAAACAAACTGGGATGGTGTGATTAAAAAATTAAAATGGCCTCTTACTGAATGGAAGTGGCAAATCGCTCAGATTTCTTACCAGAGAAAGGTGCTTGTTATTAACAATCTTGCGGCATCCTAACTGTGGAGTAAATTGACCTGTGTAGACCCTCCAGTGAACTTTCTCGTGAGTCTTCAGGCCATACTGGTAGATATTTTTTGGGATTGCATGCACTGGGTTCCCCAACGAATTTTGCATCTACCAAAAGAGGAAGGACATCAGGGACTTATCCACTTAGCAAGAAGGACTGTTGCATCTGTCTCAAGTATATCAAGAGACTTATCTATTTTCCCAGATAGCTGGCATAGAGAAATATATCACACAGGAATTTGCATACAGCAGGTGGCTTGGGGTGGATAAAATCTTGTTTTTGATGGACTTTAAGGCAATGGATTTTTCTATATTACCTGGATTTTGAGAGGATATGGTGCTGGGTTCGTCAACCTTATAGAAAAGGACTGCAAGGGGCCTCTCCTGAAGTGTGAGAGGAAAGCCAGCATTGAAAGGACAGCATTGGAACTTGGGGACGGTATCAGGCAAATTTTTGTATGGGGCATATGTAAAGTTATTAAACAGAAAAAGACTACATAATAGAACTGATACACCAAGAATGTTTTTAATATCATTGATAAAAGAAAGTTGATGACTTGCAATGGAGGTTTTTACAATGTATAGTTCTTGAAGTTAATGCTTTTATTTCAGTTTTAAACTTTAAAGATTTTACCAAAATGTCCATTCTGCTCCCAAATTGAAACGGTGTTTTACGCTTTTATTCAGTGTTTTTTGATGTCCTGAGAGAATTATTTATGGATTGTAAATATGTTTTTACACTACAGACGTAATTTTTTTTTTTTTAATATGTTAAGAAAGAGAAATCAAAATTCCAGTTAATCAATGTTTTTCCTGGCCAGGCAAAAATGGCCATTTATCTTAGTCGTAAGTATAAAGTTGCAGGTAGCAATCACTGTGTAGTCACAAGAATTCTCTCTAGACAGATTAAAATGAGAATTTTAATTGATTATAGATTTTATAAAAGTATGTATGATATGGAGACATTAAAGTAGTGTGGTGCCGTGGTGGAGCAGTGTGTTCCGTGGTTGAGGATGTTATGTTTTAATCTCTGTTTTATCTGAATTCTTTTTGTTGTTATTTATATATTTATTTATTTATGTAGGGCGGCACGGTGGCACAGTGGACAGTGCTGTAGCCTCTTTACAGCCGTGTTCGAGTCCTGGGTGGGGTGACTTGGGAAATTTCTGTCTGGAGTTTGCATGTTCTCCCTGTGTTCACTGGGTTTTCTCCGGGTATTCCGGTTTCCTCCTGCATTCCAAAGGCATGATAGGTTAATTGGTGTCTCTAAATTGCTTGTTAGTATGTGAATGTGTGTATGATTGTGTGTGTATGAATTTTCGAATGAATATTTACACATTTATCTCTCTATCTCACTCTCTCTTTCTCTTTGTCTTGTAGGTGGGCATTGGCTCTGAGAAGTCCAGTGTGCAGAAAGGGTGAGTGGGTGTGTGTTTAAAAGCGCGTGTGTGAAAGCGTCATGCATGCATGATGGATGTGAAGGAGCGGAGGCCATACTGCTCTCTGCGGGACAGTCGAAGAGAGAAGGAAATACGCTACATACACTCGTCCGGCGGAGACAGTGACGATTGTCGCGTCCCCACACAGAAATCCTACAGCTCCAGTGAAACACTCAAAGCCTTCGAGCAGGACTCACAACGCCTGCTGTACAGAGCTACAGAGAGAGAGCACCGAGACGGTGACGAGTACGGGCGGTCAGGTGTGTTTGACGTGCCATTTATACACACACAACAAAACACATACCATATCCACAAACACTCATCTCTGTACTCACTGGGATTAAGAATATAGAACTTAAGGTCTTATAAAGACTTAAAAACAGCTGGATTTTCATGCTTAAATTTAAATTTTAAATGTGGATGGCATTTCTGTCTGGAATGTGGATGGTCTCCTCCAGTTCTCCGTTTTTTTCTGCATTCCGAAGAAATGCATGTTAGGCTATTTTATGTCTCTAAAGTGGCGCTTAGTGTGTGATGTGTGTTTGTGTTATATGATAAAGTGGCACTACTGTCTGGGGTTGTTTCTACCCTTGCACTCAGAATTTCTGGGTGGGCACCGGCTGCATGAAGGGCAAGGAAGGGTCAAACGGGTTTCCCTCACCAAAGAACTCATGGCATCTGTGGGTGCAAAATGGTCAAAATACATTTGGATCATGAGCACTCTAGGAAACAAAGCTGACTGAGCAGTCTGTAAAGGTGTTCCCCTGTCTTACCAGGTATGCATATGCACTTGCATAAAAATCCGAGGGCATGGCTAGCTACAAGATTGCTCAGCTCATCTCCAAGTTAAATACCCTGAGAAGGGAAATCAAAACCCTTGAACCTGAGAGTAGTAAAGGTTACTTTGGTTAAAGATGTAACTACTCTGATTATCTGTTTTAATGTTGAATTAATTTTAATCTTTTTCTATCGATTAAATATAATGACGAAATTCAGTATTTTGTGTCATTCTTTTTTCACCAACAATATTCTCAAAAGGTCTTAAATAAAGTTTTATATAACTCACTAAAACCTACAAGACACTGCACAAAGACAAAGAGAAACAGAGAGAGAATATCAAAGTAAATCTAATAAACAGTATTAAAGCGTAATTAACAGTATTAGGAATAATAATGAATAATATTATAGATAATACATATATACAGTAATAATATTATACATAAATAAACAGTTTAAAAAAATCCATCTTAGAGCACAAGCCAGTGCAATATTATACATTTTAGTACAGTCATTTACCGTATTATACAGTAATATATTTTATAAAGTAATGTACAGTACATTAATAAACATTTCTATACAGTAATATGCAGTATTATACAGTATTACACAGTAATAAACATTATCATATTTTATCCTACAGTAATTTACAGTACTATATATTAATATACAGTATTATACAGTATTGTACAGTAATAATATGTATTATGCAGTATTACATAGTGACAAACAGTATTATAATTAAGTATGCAATAATTTAAAAAATAGTATTATTCAGTAATATACAGAATTATACAGTATTGTGCATTATTATAAAGTATTACACAGTAATATACAGTATTACACAGTAAAAAGCAGTATTATACTTTATTCTACAGTAAATAGCAGTATTATACATTTCTGTAAAATAATAAAGAATATTATACAGTACTGTACAGTAATATACAGTTTTACAGAGTAATAAACATTGAATTTTATCCTACATTAATTTGCAATACTATATATTAATATACAGTATTATACTTTATTATACTATATTATATATTAATAAAGAGTATTATTCAGTAATATGCAGCATTATACAGTATTGTATAGTAATATAAATCAGTTGACATAAAACATTTGTCAAATTAATGAAGTATTACACAGTAATATACAGTATTACAGAATAATAAGCAGTATTACTAATTTTAGATTAGTAAGACTAATTTTCTTTAACAGTACAAGCTTAAGTGCTTATTCTGTGTATTTATTATGAAAGTATAGTAATAGTAATTTGAAAACTTTTATTGTTTGTGCATGTTAAAGGGTAACCCAGCCATTATCTGTTCATTTTAGAAACCAGCCACAGTTATGCTGGATTACAGGCTGGTGTAAAATTGTGTGTTGTTGTCCTCAATTTGGGATGAAACACTTAATCCGTTATGGATCTCTGATAGTTATGAACTTGTTATGAATAGTAATGAACACATTAATCAAAGAGAGAGAGAAACACAGAGAAAGACACTTAAATGATTTATTATTTATTATTTAAATTATATAAAAAAGAAAGGAGAGACAAATAGAGAAAATTAGAGATTGGTGGATAGAAGAAAAACTTGTAAATGAGAGCCATAAAGTGGTAAATGACAAGAGAGAGATATACAGACAGACAGACAGGCAGGCAGACAGGTGTATAGATAGATAGATAGATAAATAGATAGATAGATAGATAGATAGACAGACAGGCAGACTGACAGACAGACAGACAGACAAATGGACATAATAACCAGAATATATAAAAGCTCTAGGAAGAAAGGAAGACAAAAATGGCATGATGAGCAAAAGAACAAGAAAGAGTGAGAGAAACTAAAGATGAAGAGAAAGACAAATGGTAAGAAGAAGTGAGTCAGATGATCTTTCTGCATCTTGATCTTGATATTGTACATTCTCTCAAAATTAGCCTTATGTGTGTGTATGTTTTGTGTGTGTATGTAACAATTAATTAGTCAGTAAAAAACTGTACGTCGTGCCTATGT
This sequence comes from Aspidoras spilotus, assembly GCA_028565295.1. NCBI lineage: Eukaryota > Metazoa > Chordata > Actinopteri > Siluriformes > Callichthyidae > Aspidoras > Aspidoras spilotus. The sequence continues at coordinate 4,870,670 of JAOUQV010000018.1, read as the reverse complement.
GCTCATCTGACTAAAGTATGTGTGTGTTTGAGTGTGTGAGTGACCCATGAACGGATCATGACACACGCACACACTTGCCATTTTTGTCTTACTTTCTTCCTAGAGCTTTTCTATATTCTGGTTATTAGAGCACTAGCCAGTGTATTTCTAATGCCAGTCCCAGGCCAGGGTAAATGGTGAGGGTTGCGTCTGGAAGAGAATCCGGCATAAAACATTTGCCAAATGAATGAAGCGAGTTCTTCAATGATGATTGACTCTCTGTGGTGACCCCTGAAGAGGTGAGAGGCCAAAAGACAAAAAAGAAGTAGTTAAATAAATATACAGTTTAATACAGCAATATAGTTTATTACTATAATATACAGTATTATGCATTGATATACACTATTGTACAGTATTAAACATTAATATACAATATCATACAGTAATATACAGTATTATACAGTATTGTAAATGAATATAAGTAATAGTAACATGCCGTATACTAGTGCCGGTCCCAAGCCCGGGTAAATAGTGAGGGTTGCGTCAGGAAGGTCAGCCGGCGTAAAACATTTGAAACAATAAAGCGAATTAATCAATGATGATTGACTCGCTGTGGCATCTTTCTGCATCTTGATCTTGATATTGTACATTCTCTCAAAATTAGCCTTATGTGTGTGTATGTTTTGTGTGTGTATGTAACAATTAATTAGTCAGTAAAAAACTGTACGTCGTGCCTATGTGCTCATCTGACTAAAGTATGTGTGTGTTTGAGTGTGTGAGTGACCCATGAATGGATCATGACACACGCACACACTTCGTCTTACTATTTGTCTTTCTCTTTATCTTCAGTTTCTCTCACACTTTCTTGTTCTTTTGCTCATCATGCCATTTTTGTCTTCATTTTTTCCTAGAGCTTTTCTATATTCTGGTTATGCCTATCTATTAACTGAAAATTAAAGCCTTGTGTATATTTCCCTACTAAAAGACTAATTACGTGATGATCCTATCATGTATAATTCCACTACTCTAATTCGAGTATCTTAAAAATGGACTTCAGTTATTCTTCCAGTTAATAATGGGGTGTGCACAGATTGTTCTTTTTTTTAGCAGAGATTCAGACAGACAGACAGACAAATAGATAGATAGTTAGATTTGTATAAGGATAGATAGATTTATACACAGATAGACATTCAGATAAATAGGTATATAGATAGATAGATTAATATATAGACAGGCATATAGAGGAAGACAGAAAGAGGGGCAGGAAGTGCGAGACATAGAAACAGAAATGTGGAAAAGCTTTAGGAAGAAAGGATGAAAAAAATGGCTTTTTTGGCATTTTGCCTCCAGTATTGCAGCATACTGTTTACCCAGCATGCTCTTTTTCACCACTAAAAAATAATATATACACTATACTAAGTATTACTGAATTTAGTGGTTAGGATCTATCTATTTATTTAAAGTATTGATTGCAACAAGTGGTTGCTCCACTTTATTAGCTACACTTTGTAAGTAAAAAGTTAAACCCCTTTTACTCTCTGTCTTAGTTCTTTGTCTCATTTTTTCAGCATTATTCTACAGTTCTTGGAGTGTTGTAATTGAGTTATTTCCTTTACCTTTCTATTGTCTTGAACCAGTTAGCACATTCTCCTCTGACCGCTCACATCAACAAGGCACTTAAATTCTGATGCTCGGTTTACACTTTAGCAAGTTGTCTTGACCATGAGAATGATCCATGAGGATGATCCGTGTTCGCGTGCTTCTTCTTTTTTTTCCCCTCTCAGATTTCCGTGCTGCGTTTCCGGTGTACTGCTCCCTTTGTTCTCCCCTCTCTGTGTTTTTGTGTTTGTATGGGTGTATGTGTGGCTGTTCCTCTTGTTTCTGGTTTGCAGCACCCTCGCTGTAATCTGTTTTGTGTGGCACGTTTGTGCCTTAGTGTGTTCCCTGATTAGGTTGTAATGTGCTGTATGTGTTTTTTGTTTTATGTTGTATGTTATGTGTTTCTATATTAATTTTGGTTTGTGTGCCGGCAACCACACCCACTTTTGTCTTTGCAGATTTTCTTAGTAACTAAACTACTAAAGTAAAAGGAACTACTAAAGTACTAAACTAAACAGCTCAAATCAACTAAACTAAACAAAATATTCAAATAAACTATTCAACTAAACTAAACTAAACTAAAGCAAACTAAATTAACTAAACTTAGGTAAACTAAATCTAGCAAACTTAACTGAACTACTAAACTACTAAATTGAACTACTAAACGAGTAAACCAAACTAAAGTAACATACTAAATTAAAATACAGTGTTACAGCATGTGCTGGTGGTGAGCACCACAGATGATACATGTGCCGGTGCCATCGTAGAGCTACCTTGCTCAGCTGAGGACATCACCCTGATCTCCTTTTCTGCCGTGGAGGTTGCTGCACCCACTACCTCGACCGACTCGCTTCCTCCTTCACCTTGCTATGCTTCGAATGTTGCTCTCAATGTCATTTCCCCTCTGCCTGCTTCGCCGGCATTAGTGGTCCTTGCCTCACCTCACCACGTGTTCCGCTTCCCCCCTGCTTCATGGATCTCATGACTTTCCCCTCTGGCTTCACTCAGGGCCCTACTCACCCAGCTGGCAGCACTGAGGCTCCGTGTCCCCCCTCATGCTGCATTGGGGTCCTAGCTTCACCCTCTGGCAATCCTGTGAGCCTGACCTCACCTCCAGACTCTGCCCATGTAGCGGCTCCTGATATTAAGCTAAGTGTCCCCCAAAATCCCATTTCAAGACTGAGTAAAGTTTGGGAGGAGGATTTTGATATCTTGTTGAGCTCCCGGAGTGAGCTCGTTGAGGTGGGGCTCTGTCAGGAACCCGGGAACTCTGGTAACCTGGGGGAATTCAGTAAAAATGCCAACCTGATGACGTTGCATGTTGACAGAAATAGTGGCTATGGGGAAGTAACATGAACTAATTAACTGCAGCTTGTTACAATCCGTGCACTGATTAAGTGGTTATTTATGTTTTTTGTTCAGTTCAGTGTGCAGCATTAGAGAGACTATACCTATGCAAAAAGTGTGTTTTCTTTCTTTCCTGCAATGTTTAACCTAGTTCCTTGTTCCTTTCTTTTTTTTTGTTTTGTTTGAAGTTTATTTCTTTGTTTGTTTATCTTCTAAATAATTATTATTAAAATACCTCTTTGCAATTACTAAAGTATGAAGCAGATAAACTTAACTACGAAATTTAATTACACTAAACTAAACTTCTAAACTAAAATACATTAAACTAAACTAAAGTAAACTAAACTGTCCAAAGACATGCATATTAGTTTAATTGATGTTTTCAAAACACACACAAGCGGACACCCACACAAACACACACAGAGATGGAGACACACAAACACATACGCTGTCTTGGCACTGATTTACGCAATGCAGAGTGTGTACACTGTAGTTTGTATACATCATATATCACCTGCTCAGTGTAAATAATAATAATAACAATAATAATAACAATATTAGAATAATCGTAATTATATTAAAATAACTAAAAAAATTATAATTATTATTAATATTATAGTCCCTGCAGAAACGGTGAAAAAGCAAATCTGATATGCTCAAATTAACATGGCCGGAAATGGGAGAGTTTTTAGTGTCTAATACTAAACAAATCCTCATAACTCTCAAAATCTTTTAGACTTTCTTCAAGGCTTGATAAGGAATTTATCAATCGATGAGATTTGCTGCTCATAGAGAAGACCCGTGTCTATGTTTTAAAGTTTAAATAACGTTTCTAGATAAAACTATTCAAAATTTGTGCCACAGAGATTCCAAAAAAATAGCTTCTGCTAGAGTGTGGGCTAAAGTGGCTTTGATCTTTTTAAAATTGTAAGTATAGGAGTGATATAGGAGGGATTTTTGAGTGTTACACAGAGAACAGATAATGTGATCAACCGGGTTGGAGCATTCTGAATTTTGTGTATGTGGCTCAAATACTGACTAAGTTACAGCAATCTGAATATTGGCACAATGTTAAGTCCATGAGACATTTTGGGCACGCAAACAGTCACAGTGAGCACCTGGTTATAAATATCTCTTATCTTTGAACACGCACACTTTGCACATACATTCATGGCTGTTTTTGTATGAGACCCGTGCGATCCCTCATTAACAGTAGGAGGAGAAACGTGCATGCATGTGGGTGGAATAATAATAAAAATAATTACTAAAAAGCAGTTCCTGTGATGTGTGTTGCCCCAGTGCATCTCTAGGTATAAATTCAGCGTTTAAACCAATGTGACAGTAATAGTTTAATAGAGTTGAAATTATGTCAATATCTTTCATGACTCTCTTGCTACCTAGATCATAAATTCATGTAAATATTAGTTTTACACATATTTATATCACATTTCTAACCAAAGCATTTTTTCCCCCTTCTCTTTCTTACTAATGTGTGTGAGGGTGCGTGCAGGCATGGGCACATGCACATAAGTGCGCGCTGTGTTTCTGGGTATGACAGATATGCCTCAGTCTTGCATGATTGATTAAAAAAATTACAGATATGCCTTAGTCTTGCATGATTGATTAAAAAAATTACAGTAGGTACAAAGATGAAATTTTGTATATTTACAGAAGACAAGTATCACTACAGATTTATAATTAAATAGTATTAATAAATAAATCTTTGAGATATGACAGTTTGGAAAAACTGTAAAAACAAAGATGTTACTATATCGGTTTTGT
>JAOUQV010000018.1:4801876-4821312 GCA_028565295.1 Aspidoras spilotus | reverse complement strand
TGTGCAACAAGTACTGTACACTGGTGAAAAAGTTATCTGTGTTAATGTTGCGCCCTGTGCTTCTGAATCTACTGCACAACTGATTGACAATGTTTTCCCCCTGATTTTTCTGAACTTCTTCCCCTAGTTGTCTACCTGTGTAAAGCAATCGAAAAGGACTCCCAAATAGCTTCTGGACCGATACATCCTAGTTCTTCTCACTTCCTGCAAAAAGGGTTAGGCCAATTAAGCCCAGTAATTCATCCATGTCATAAAGTTTCACAATTTTATATCATCAGTTACAGTTACAGTTGATAAGAAACATAAGGTGCCATAGGAATTGAATGCGGGTCATTTTTGACCTATGTACGGAAGTATGGGTAGTAATATATAAAATATAAAATGATGTAAACTTCACTACAAAATTATTGTTAAAAAGTACCTCACCAGGTCAAAAAAAGACCCACATCTATCTTACACATCTAAGGGTTAACTTTCTCTCTCTCTCACCTGAAAGATCTCTCTCGCTCTGTCACTGAGTGTCGGTAGAGAAGTTATTGTTATTAGTGGGAGAGATTGTCGGCTGTAGGAATATTCTATCAGCATCCAGGATGAATAAAGCCGTGGTCGTGTTTCTAAAGGATAGTGATTTCGTACATCGGCCGATTCAGCTGGAAGTAACGGTAAGTAGGACGTTTTACTCTGACACTCCGCTGGGTAACACAACAATGAGAGTTACCATCTCTAATACAGCTTTTATTCCAGATGTGTTTATTGTGTGGGAACTCTCTTACTTGGGCGGATAATGGGTGATATGAGATTAATACCTTTAAATTGTAAAAGCCTGCACTAAGGCACTAAGACGCATAATACTGTTTTTGAATGAGCCAATTTGTTTGTCCACACAAAGTGCCAGGTTCGTGGGCCTAGTAGGGTAGGAGGGGGTGAGTGGTGCGATAGAGCCAGCACTAGATATCATCAAGCCCAGCTACGTTATATATATGTGTGAGATTAGAGGCCAGGGTGATGGTATTCATGTTCATGTGGGCAATAGCAGTGAAGAAACTGAGAAACAGGAGGGTGATGAACATCATAGTATTGAGAGTATGTTTAGTGAACCGGTCAGAGATCAGAGAGGACTGTAAATAGATTTGATATTGGTGAGCAATAGCTGGGAAAAGAGGAACAAGGAGAACAGGTTGGAGTTGTGACCTTAGACTTTACAGTAGAAAGGAACAGTAAAGAACCACACCCTCAGTCTGCTGTGACACTGGAAGGTGTTGTTAATCATTTTGGGTTGGTAGATATTTGGAGGGAACAAAATAAAACTGTAATACTGTACTCCTCTGACAAAACATCTGTAACTAGGATTAGTGCAGCCAGGCTGGAAATATTTTATTGTTCAGCTTTATACAGAAATAGTTGCTTTGAGAAAGTGTAGAGAAGGTCAGAAAGAGCTACACTGTGATTTTGTGGATATATAGAAAGCTTATGATAGGTTGCCAAGTGAGGAACTGTGGTGTTGTATGAGGAATTCCGGCGTGGCTGAAAATTACGTTAAATACGTTTGTACAGGACATGTATGAGAACAGCATGACAGTAGTGAGATGTGATGTAAGGAGTGACAGATAGCTTCAAAGTAATAGTGGGACTGCATCTGGTGAAGACTAACAGATGAGGTCAGACAGGAATTACCTGGGTCTCTAATGTTTGCAGATGACAGTGTGATCTGTAGTAAAAGCAGGGAACAGCTAGAAGAGAACTTGGAGAGGTGGAGGTATGCTCTGGGAATGAAGAGAATGAAAGTCAATACTTGTAAGGCAGATTACATATGTGTGACCAAGAGGGAGGAAGCAAGAACTGTCAGACTACAGGGAGAAGTGGTCACAAATGTGTTCAGGTACTTGGGATCAACTGCCCAAGGAAATAGGCACTTTGGAAAAGAGGTGCAGTAGAGAGGATTGAGAGGATGGCAAAATGGCAGGATGGAGTGGATGGAGAAAAGTGTCAGGAGTGATGTGTGACAAAAGGGTCGCAGCAAAAGTGAGGAAAGGTTTATAAGAGAGTAGTGAGACCAGCCTTGTATGGTTTGGAGACAGCGGCACTGACTAAGAGATAGGAAGCGGAGCTGGAGGTTGCAGTTCTGGAGGTTGCAGGTTCTTGTTGGGAGTGACCAGGATGGACAGGATTAGGAATAAGAACATCAGAGGCACAGCACAGGTTGGAAAATTGGGAGACAAAGTTAGAGAGGGCAGATTGAGATGGTTTAGACATGTAACAGAGGAGGGACACTGGATTAATGGTAGGAGGATGTTAGAAATGGAGCTGCCAGACAGGAGGCAGAGAGGAAGACCAAAGAGAAGATATATGGATGTGGTCAATGTGTGAAAACAGAGGATGCAGATGACAGAGTGAGTGTAAATGATTGATTTGCTGTGGCAAACCCTGATTAAGGGAGGGGCCGTAAGAAGAAGAGTTAGAATGCGGTTTCTCAGATCATAATTTAATAACTTTAACTTTTATAATAGCTAATAAACAAAAAGAGAATTTTTACTGGTGATTTAATATTAAGCTGCTTCATGATGAGGTTTTTACAGAGCTTTTTAAGGTTTTTTGGGGAGAGTGGTGCCTCAGGAAGATAGATTTTAAAAATTAGATTTTTTGGTCGGAGGTTGGGAAGACACAAATAAGAATTTTCTGTCAGCAAGACAATGCCCATAAAGTTGGACAGGTTGAAGACTGTGTGCACTCGAAACAGAAGTCAGCCTGATAGAGAGTGAGATAATCAGTTCAGGAGATGTCTGCATGAGTGCACAGCTGGACAGCAAGAGAAAATCCGCGAGTACATTTCTTAATGAAAGAGCTAAACCTGCATTGATTAGAAATCGCTTCACCTGCATTAATAACACAGAGTCTACAAGTAAATTTTTCTTTAATCTGTCAAGGAAGGCCAAACCCAGAACAGGATACTGCATCTTTATTCTGACTACAGTGCCAGCAGAGATGAGAATTGTTACAGACTTATACATGGACCTCTACTGGATGTGACCTTTCATGCATAGAGGATTTGTTGTCTGGTCTCCCCAAGATTACTCGGGATCAGGTTAACCTTCTGGAAGATGACTTGGGCTTCAATAAGCTAACAATGGCTGTACAGCAGCTAACATAATGTTGTGTACCTGGCATCGAAGGTCTTCCTGCTGAATATTATAAGCATTTCTAGAGGACGATTGGAGTGGATTTGTTTTGTTTTTAAGACTTGTTTTACTGAAAAAAGGTATCAGTGAGCTCTTCACAGGCAGTTTTATTGCTTTTACGAAAGACCGGAGACCTGGGACTTCAGGCCAGTAGTGTTACTGTGCTGTGATTACAAAATTTTAGCAAAATGTCTTGCTAATAGATTAAAACTGTGTATTCACTTTGCAGTGCATGAAAACCAGATTTAATGTATTACCTCAACGTATTATAATTGATAATCTGTTTTTATTGCGTGATATCATAGATTTGTGCAACATAGGTTAGTGTGACATAGGTGTTTAAACTCTTGATCAAGAAAAAGCGTTTTATAGAGTTGATCAAGGTTATTTGTTTAAAACCCTGGAAGCTTTTGGTTTTAAAAATGTTTTTATTTTATGGTTAAATATTTTATACTCTTTTATGTTAAAGGTCGGGTGGTCTTAGTGCACCTTTTAAAATGGGAAGGGGAGTTAGACAGGGATGCCCACTCTCAGGAGAGCTGTAGAACCCTTTCTATGTAGGCCACGGGCAGAGATGCAGGGGTTTTCTATAAGGGGAATACAAGAGTGAGTAGTTTTGTCTACTCATATGCCGACGCCCTTACCATCTTCTTAAAGTCTTAGGCTGATGATGAAGCTTTATAAATTGTTTTAGACCTATATGCAGGTGCCTCTTCAGCCAGAGTAAATTAGGGAAAGTGTGAGAGCGTTTTAGTTTGTCAATGGAAACCGGATAATCTACAGTGGAGAATAAAATGGTCTAAAGTACCTAGGAGAATTTCTAGGGTCATTTCAATTTCAGACAAAAAACCGGGCCCTGCCACAGTTGTCTTATAAGTAAAGAGTGCTTGTAGCCAATAATCTTGTGGCTTCTATGCTGTGGCACTGTATAGCTGTTCTTGATCCTCCAGTTTCACTTATCAAGGAGATTTAGTCAAAGATTGTAAACTTTTTCTGGTCTGGACAGCACTTGAATCCAGCAGAGGCACCGTATCTGCCATTATAGGAGGAAAGACAGGGCCTTATTTATCTGTCAAGTCATGTGGCGACTTTTTGGCTGCAGATGGTACAGAAGCTGATCCATGTAGAAGAGCTGGCACGGGTGGGTACCGCTCGTTGGGATCAAGTTATATTCAACAGTGCTTTCAGTGAGCTGAAATCACCACTGTTGCTGGACTGAGGTCAGATGGTGGTTAGAAGATGAATTGTGTGTAGAGACTGGCATTCTGTCTGGTTGATAAAGAGGTTTTCGGGTAAAGTGATTGCTGCACTCCCCTTTCGTTTCAGGGAGCTGCTGGAACAGGGTTCTGCTTGGGGTCACCCCTCTAACCCAGTACTACATATATCAGCTGCGACACTAAGTCATCAAGATGTGGATGGAGCTATTTTGAGTTTCAGGTCATAGCAGCTGACATCACTGGAGGCTGTGACAAAAAAGCACTGTATGACACGTGTCAAGGTGGCTAACCAAAAGACTTTATTCAAGATAAAGGAGTCAAAGTTGGTTGGGGTTCTGGTCCCGGGTTCTTCCCTAAGAGGCTGTTGGATGTCCTGTATAAATCCCCCATAGAGAAGCGTACGTCTGACCTACAGTGGCGGATAGTTCATGGGGCTGTGGCCACGAGCAGACACATTGAACACATTGATCCGTCAGCTAGCAGTGCTTGTGTTTTCTCTGGTTGCAAGAGAACCACTGAGCATTTAATATTGCATTGCTCGAGGCTGAGTAGCATGTTCTAAATACTCAAAATCTTGCGTAGGGGCCTTGGGGTGACACTGCCTGAGACCCTGTTTGTGTTTGGACCGAAGTACACAACCACAAAAAAAAGTGATCACTCTTTTGAATTTCATTTTGGGTCAGGCCAGGCTAGTGGTCAGAATGATCAGAGATCAAAGAAAGAGAGCTGATATTTATGAGTTGGTAAAGGAGATACGGGTGGATGTTGTGTTCCTACAGGAAACACACAGTAATTATGACAATGCTGCAGACTGGATGAAGGAGTGTAGTTCACTAGCAATACTAAGCCATAAAACATCACTGAGTGGGGGTGGCTTTACTGTTTCCTCACACCTATACAGTAGACATTCTTTTAAATGGTAGACTGTTGAATATTAGAGCTTGTTTTTATAACGATACTATGGTTTTTATCTGTGTTTATGCTTCAATGGAAGGGACAGAGAGGATGTTTTTTCCGGAGACACTTAGGTTTGTGGTTTCGAGTTGGAATCCTGATGAGCTTTTAGTGATGAGGAGATTTTACGGCAAGGGACATAGACATAAATCATGCAGAACAACATGCTGCATCACGCAAAAGACTGTGTGAATTACTGATATCTCGTGATTTATGTGATGTATGGAGAAGCATTCACGGCAACCAGAGACAGAATACAAGGGCTTCCTACAAAGATAACACGCTGTCCTTAGCAAGGTTAGACCGTTTTTATGGCTTCAAGCATCAGATGTATAATTTTACACGTGTCATTATATCCACAGTTAGTTTTTCGGACCATTGTATCTCCCACACTAAAATGACAGGTGTTTCAGGTTCATTGTCTTACCCCTGTATATATATATTAAAGTATCCATATAAATGGCCCACCCTGTACAATCACCAAAAGGAATGTAAAACCACAGAGTACATACTGGCAATTTAATACTACACTTTTAAAGGATGTCAATTTTAAAGAGTGTTTTACTTTTTACTGGAAAGTTCTTAAATATCAGAAAGTGTTTTTAACTCAGTACAACAATAGTGGAAGAAAGCCAAGGTACAAATAAAACAGTTTTGTCAGCAGGACATGCTCAATGTCACAAGGGACATAACTTACTCACTGAAGGCTCTCGAAAAGGAGATCGTACAACCTCAGGGCCTAGTGGGAAGGTCTAAAGAAAAAGGTCACACTGGGCACATTAGCACAGGGGGCACTGGTCCGATCACGGTTCCGAGACGGATACTCCCACTAGGTTTTTCTTTAGTCTCGACTGTAAAAATGGTCAGAAAACACTTGCATGCTTTCAAACTTAAAGAGGGGATCTCGTTTCTGAATCGTATGACATTCGCAAGCGTACAGTGAGCTTCTACTCCAAGCTTTACAAAAGCGAGTATGGAGAAATGCATGTGGAGGATGAGCGGTTCTTTCAGACCATCTCCAAGCAAAAAAAGGTGATCTGACTGACCTGAAAAACCGGCACCAGGTGTTGCTGCTCTGCACACATTGTAAACTACTGTCGAAAACCTTAGCTCTGAGCCTAAGTAAAGTGATGGAGCAGGTAGTGCTAGAGACCAGATGTAATTTCTGCCTGGAAGGTCCATCTTTGATAACATTTATTTAATTCGGGATATTCTGGAAATTTTCAGAATGTTAGGTCTGAAAACTAGACCAAAAAAAGCTTTTGACCGAGTTGAACACAAATATTTGTGGAAAGTTTTAGAGAATTCTGGTTTCATGTTTTATACAATAACATTGAGAGTGTACTAAAAGTTAATGGTGGTTTATGTGCCCCTTTTAAAGTCCATAAAGGTATTAGACAAGGTTGTTCTCTATCAGGTATGTTATATGCCCTAGTCTGAAAACCTATTTTATGTCAAAGAGATAAAATCAAGGGAATAACCATACCCAATTGTAATACCTCATTAAAACTCTCAGTGTATGCATATGACCTGGTACTTTTGGTCAATTCTTAGGATGATGTTGAGTATTTCATAGAAATGTTAAACAAATACAGAAATGTTAAAGAAATACATACGAATGGGTTAACATGGAAAAAAGTTGTTTTTTAATATCTGGGCATATACTTAGGAGAGAACAACATTGAACAACATTGCCCTGGCTTCTGGATGAACTTCTAATTCACAAGGTGCGTCTGGATTTAACGAGTGCAACCACGCCTACACTAGCCAGAAGGCTGGTCTCATAGGGAGTGACCACAGCTCATTTTCTCCTAGACGTCCCAAAACCTGAGCAGAGTCCTAGCTGAGCGTCTGGGACTAAGATCGAGACAAATGGCGGGACAGCTCTTGATTCGGTGAAGATCAACGCTCACAGCAAAGGAACAACAGTGGATAAAGGTCTATGGTGAAAGTGTGATCACTTCAGCAGACGACATGTATTTCCCGAAAGTCCGAATAACACCAGATTAAAGTGACTGTGAAGGACCTCTTTCAAATAACACAGCATAGCAACCCATGAACTTCAACACAGTCTTTGGGAAGCTGCTCTATAAAGTCAGCGTAAAAGCTCTGAAGAAAAACCGACTGAGTAACAGAACTGACACGTCATGGCACAGTATGTTTCGTTTAAAGGGTGATGTTAAACCTGAATGGAGGGCACTGTATAAACCTCTGTCAACAAAAAGGTAGCTGATCTACAGTGGAGATTTTTACATGCTGTTGTAACTGTGAACTCTTTTAATGCTATTTTAAACCCAGAAATTGCACCTGAATGCCCCTTCTGCTCCCAAAGGGAGACATATTTTCATGCTTTTATGCACTTTTTTAAGCTACTCCCACTTTTTATGTTTTATGTGTGGTTTCTATGGCTTATACTGTGATTTTTACAAATCAAATGTTTTTTCTTGGTTTTAAGTATGTCAAGAAAGAGAGAGACAATTTTATTCTTGGAAAGGCGAAGATAGCCATATACCAAAACAAAATATGACACAATTCTGATTTTAACCCGGCTGAAACATTTACATGGCTGGTCAAGACAAGGATCATTATTGATTTAAATTTTTCCAGAAAATAAAAGAAGTAGTGTGGTGTATTAATGATGCACATTTTAAAAATAATTTATCTAATTTAATACCACTGTGGCACAACTGTTTTTATATGATTGTTTGATTCTTAACGTTATTTTTATTATTATATATAATGTATATTTATTATCTCATTTCTAATTATATTTAAGTCGGCACTTATTGATTCGTTTTTTTTTGGAAATATGATAAAATTAAGAAAAGTAAAAAGTCAAAGTCTCTCCTTCTCTCTCCTTATCGCTCCCTCTCTCTCTCAGGGGATGGCCTCATTGTTATTAAAAATTTGCAAAACTTTATTATTCTATAAAACAATACATATTATGAAACATTAACACCTGTAGAAATATTAGCCAAAGTAAAAAAAAATCATAATGCATCAATTCTACAAAACACAACATTTCAAGGCTTAGAATCACTTATGAAATCTGTCTCACACAAATACGTCTTGCTGCCTGTCTTATTCCTCTCAAAGCATCTGAATATACATTCATTTACAAAACAAAGGTTTCTGAGAAACATTTAATGGCCCAGTGTAGGGAGTCTTAGTGTCCTCATAATTTTGAAATGTCAGTAGGTCTAGTGTTAACTGCATCTCGTTCAGAATGACTTTGCAAACAAGTAGTATTAATGTGGATTTTTTTTATTTTTCTACAAGTTCAGCCACTAAGTAGTTACCTTTAAGAGCAGTCTCTGACACCTTCGTGGTTTTTCTTATAAAAGTTACCTGTTTCTCGATGCGTTCACAGAGGCGAACAAAATAGTCAGTGTTCTTGTTTTGAAGGAAAGGTGTTTAGTTTGGAGATGTCTTTTAAGCTTGCTTGGGACCATGGCAATATTGGATAGCTTTTCTCCACACACTAAGCATAACGGAATCAGTACTGCTAGATTTCTGGTGAAAGTAAACCCAAACAAAATGTAACTTTCATTGTATTGCCTCAAGCTCATCATTTTTCCTTTTTTTGACCACAACTCATACTAGGCACTTCTTCTGGGTTAGAATTTTGTCCAGGGCCCAGTTTAGAGTCTGAGTTTTATGTCTTTAAAAATGTATCCATCGCTCTTGTAGGTTTTGCCACTGCAACCTCTCCCATGCATCATTTATTCTTTTGTTTTCACGGCACCCAGCATTCTTACTGTCGATCATTATTATTGTGCTACATACTGCCACCCGCTGGCAAAGATGGGTGTTTAATTACTTAGTCAGCCAACACTTTGGCACAGGCACAGACACAGACACACAACAACGCCAAATCATTTTTAGTGTTCAAATATGTTTGACCATTTATGTGAAACTGGGCAATTTCCTACGGCACACCTGACAATCTACATATCACAGCACAGTGGTTAAAAATCACTGGATTATATTAACTGCTTATTCATCTTCTTTTTCTTTCAGCCTCTCCCTTTTATCAGGGGTAGCCACAGAGTGTCAATCTTTTCTACCTCACTCTGTTCTCTCCATCTATTGCTTTCACACCAACTACTCGCACGTCTACATTGACCACATCTATATATCTCTGCTTTGGTCTTCCTCTCTGCCTCCTGCCTGGCTTGCCTTGTAAAAACAGCACTTGCTTACTCCTACCTCGAAAAAATATTGTGCCTATGAATTGTGCCTACAAAGGCCAAAAGAAGAATTACAGCAACAAGAAGACATATCTGCAGCAGATATATTGCTATACACTAGTATGTATGCTAGAATATTTAACACAGTAATACCAAGCTTAATGTTAAATACTATAGAGCAAATAAGTGTGAATTCAAAAGTGCAATTCCTGCAGAACCTGCAAGTGTGCCAGTGCGTAATCTGTCTGTAGTTTGATGGGTCGCAATTTAACCAGGTCCGAATGAGCCAATTGTTGGTGTTTGTTTCTATTCAGTTGAAGTGTAGTGAGGGAATGCATCAACATTTCTCTTCATTATTAACAATAATAGTTCTCTGATTACTGACTATCAATAAAATATATTTTATCAATAAAATATATTTTATTGATACAGAAGAACCGATACTGATCACATAACGGAAACACACCTGGACATATACTTCCTGTCTGTCTGCGCTGCTGTGTGTCTTTTTGCTGAGGCCCCAAAGAAAATGGCGGATGTACAGCAGCTGTCTGTAGATACTGTCGTCTACACAATCGCTCTCCAGGTTCACCTTAAATCCGGTGCTGGGTAACACAATGGGAGGGTGGTTATCAAAGCTCTCCATCAGGTCACCTATAAAACACACACAAAATATAACAAGATGGCATCTTAAAAAACTATTAAACATCACATGTGATGCCTTTTAAGGTGTCTTAAAACATGGCTGCTTGTTAAAATGAATGTTAATTGGTGGTATGTTATGTAAGATAGTGGAGGAGTAAGCTGGTATGGTCTGGATTGCAATAAGTACCGAAAGAACCCAAAGAAAAGCTGCATGGACACTATACACTATACACCAAAAAAATCCAAGACCATGCACTACCTGGTACACAAAACCTGGGATTTTGTTGCTGAGGGCGGTGCTAAGGAGCATATTATCAAATCTGGGAAAGTTTTTTTGGAATAAGAGAGGAAACTGGAGTACCCAGAGAAAACCTGCATAAACACAGGGAGACATGTAAACTCACTAAAGAAATGTCCCAGGTAGCCCCATCTGGGGATCAAATCCAGGTCCTTTTACTGTGAGGCAACAGCACTAACACTGTGCCACCGTGTCACCAAACCCAACCACATTCTATTAATTATGTTTTTATTCCTGCGCCTTCAGTGCTCAGTTTGTACATTATTACAAGTAGTATTAAAAATGTAAAGTGTTAACTACTAACTTTCATTACTACAGCCTATTTACTGGGTTACTTCTAGCTTATCTCATCTCTGAAATGGGTTAGAAGTTGCCTGCTCTCTTCATTTTTTTCCTTCTCATGCTTCTCCATACTTTGCTGAATGCCTAATTTCGGTTTATTTTGCCAGATCTGTAACTATGTAATTATGTTACTGTGCAGAGGAGGACCAAACCACTTTTGATTTTGAGGCAGGATTAGATTGGAGAGTGGATAATTTAACAAAAACAGCACGCAGGTAAACATAATGTCTCAAGAAAGATAAGTATTCTGTATTCTGTAAGAACAGAGTAAAAAAAATAAAAATAATAATAAGTTTATTTCAGGGGGAGTTTAAGGGTCCCCTAGGCAAAGAAGGCCCTAAACAGGAAAGTCCACTATTACCCACATCCCTGGAACTGCTACCCAATGCAACAATGTGCTATTACAAAAATTAAGCATGTTGAATCTTTACAATTTAAAAATACGTATATGTGTAGGGGTGGAATGGTGGCACAGTGGGTAGTGCTGTTACCTGGGAGGGACAACTCAGAAAATTTCTGTGTTGAGTTTGCATGTTCTCCCCGTATTCAAGCTGGTTTTGTCCAGGTGCTCTGGTTTCCTCCCACATTCTAAAGATATGTGTGTTAGGTTAATCGGCGTCTCTTTAATGACTGTTTATGTGTGAATGTTTATTTGACTATGTATGAGTATGTCCTACGATAAATTTACACCCTATCTAGTGTTATTCCTGCCCTTGAGCCCAGAGTTGCTGGGTGGGCACCGGCTGGCCGTGACCCCTTGTGGATTAAGCGAAAGATAATGAATGAATTAATGAATGAATAGGTATGGTTTAATGGAGCCAAAACAGATTTCTTAAGATGGCAAAACACATTACCTGTTCTGTAAACACAGGCTTCATCATCGCCGCTTGGAAGCCAGGCTGGAACCGAACCCACCTCACCAGTAAGCTGGTACTGTGTAAGTATTCTGTGAAGCTGGATGGGTTTCAGAGATGGATGTTCTGCACGTAACACTTTCCAACTCATCTAGAGATGCAAGAAAAGAACTTATAACAGTACAGAGTACACATATTTCAAAACAGATGACTGCAATAAGTATAAATAGATAACAGAATTACACACAAAAGACTGGGCTTTTACTTTATATCATAGTTTGCAGGTTCAGTAATGTCCTAATTATCAGAGAAGAAGCATGTTTGGGACAATTGGTTGCTAGTACCATCGTCAAGTGGAAAGAAAAATTAATAACAGAAATGTCCTGGAGCAAGACAGTGAACACCTAATTGCTCTGTAGCAGTAGCAGCTGTCCACTGCTCTGGGTATTTGTAAGAAATCTCTCTGTATGGGTTAAATGCAGAAAAGAATTTCCCTACTGGACACAATAAAATTATCTATTATTTGGAGTAACCTGTGAAAGTTGTGGTGCAGGTGTGATGAGAATGGTGATCATGCTGCATAGTTTGGCAAAAAACCTCTGCGCAACCTGACCCCATCCTGCCCCTTTTGCCCAGTCGAGAAGCATCCACAAACTCGCTTGTATCTGCAAGGCTTGGGAATGCCGGAACCAGCCCTTCACAGGACCTACACAAACAAGAAGCAGTGACATGCAGATTTAAAATAAATAAATTGTTGTGCTGATAACCTGGTACTAGGGCGAACAATAAATCTGTATCCTGGTGTGTTATATATCAGAACAGCTGAGAAATATGGGAGTCTGGAAAAATAACTGTAGCCAAACAGTGCACTTTCAACAGATATGTGACACTTAGGTACCTTTTTAAAAAAGGAAATAAGTCACATGGCGTTCAATATAAAGTAATAAATGTTTATTTGGGGAAAGAAGTTATACAAGTAGATTCAAAACTCTACTCAGATTTTAAACATTTCAATATGAGATTTTTCAGGGGTGTCACAGTGGCACAGTCGGTAGTGATGTCGCCTTACAGCAAGAAAGACCCAGTTTCGGCCTTCTGTGTTCTTCAGATTCTACTGTAAATGTTACAAATTATGTAATGTAGTTGTTTCTTTTATGTAGCCACTGAAACTTATGTCTTACTTCAAACCTGTCTCTCCTTTTTCATTCTTTTACTCAGGTTTGAGTGGCTGGTTGCTTTATTTTTCAGGGAGTCTTCACTTCTGTGTTGTTACCTTCTGTATCTCCCTATTAGTTATACTGCTATAGTTAGTCTTGTTGGATTTGTATTCTAACACACTCAATAATTGTTTTTTTGCGGAGATACAAATACCACTACTGAAAGAGTGCTGATCCTGATCTCGCCCTCTAAACCGGCCTGATCCACCCTAATTGTCAACTTCCTGTGGGAGAACACATCAAGTGGAATTCTATGCCCTATTTTATGGACTTGCATACTCTCACAGCTACAAACACATTTATAGAATCTGTTTTGCCACATTACAAAGCTACTGTTGGGCCTCACCTGAGTCTTTAACATGAGGTGCTGTATTATAGATTTCCCTGAGCTCTGCCCCAATAAGTCAGATATGTAAAGAAAAATAATTGACTGTGCAATTAGAGGTGATCAATATGTATTGTCTATGACAATATCTTAATTGTTAATTTAACAACGTGTGAGCAGAATTTATTGACTGTTCCCTGGATGCGTGGCTCAGCTGCCATGTATGCAGAGGCGTGTGGTGCTATGTGTGCGGCTGAATGTCTAGCAGACCTAGAGCTCTACAACATGTAAGGCGATTAGAAGCTCTTTATATATCTGAGTTTGGTTAATGATGGTTATTGATTATATTATTATCTTAGTAACACTTTACAAACTATTAGTGTATTTACTAATTCACTTTTAGTTGACTCTTAGCTAAGTCTTAGTAAATGCTTAGTTATGTAGCAGTATTGTAAAGTGTTACCAATATCCTTGATTCTTTTAACCTTAGGCAGTGTGTTAATGGACCTTCTCATAAGTTGGGCCACATCCTTTTAAACAGTGGGCTGCATATTAATATCATTGATAGTGACAGAGTAACTTTTACATATGCCATTTTTTTCAATGCCATATTGCCCTTTCAAAGGTTTACTTCTAAAAAGTCTATATACCTATTAACTATATTATATCAAGGCTGCTTTCAGATGCCTATCTCAGCAGTCCTGTTACCAACTCCTTCAAAGTAGCCAAATTAATTATGAACATTCATGAACTCATGTCTCTTTTTAAATCTTCCTGCACTTGAATCTTGGACTCTATGGCTCTATTTAAACCAGATTAAGCAAAGTCTCAGCCCTGGCTTAATGAACCTAGTATATCACTTAGACGTGCGGAACAGAAATGGATGCAGCACAGATTACAAGTCTCATTACATTTTAAAGATCTGTCTGATTAAGTTCCAGAATTCTCTGAAGTCATTTGGAGTGCAGTACTTCTCTAAAATAATTTTCTCATAATCTTAATAGATTTAAAGTATTATTTAATACTATCAGCTTAGTCCTAAATACTCCTGTTGGTCCTGGTTTCACTGCATCACAGAGAGTTTGTGAGGACTTTTTGCACTTTTTTATTGATAAGATAAAATCCAGTGTCGTTTTCCCAAATTTCTCTCAATATTCTGCTGTTCCTGATCAGAACCTCACCAGTTTCCCTCACTTTCCTAAATTACACAGTGTTCCAAATGAAGCCTACACCCCCTCCCCCACCAGACATCATTCCCTCATGTCATTTGATGTGACAGGTAAGAGTAGACTTTCTAAATGTAAGCTTGTCGAGAGGACATGTACACTAGTGTTTGAAAGTTTGTGAACCCTTTAGAATTTTCTATATTTCGGTATAAATATGACTGTCAGATTGTCAATAGATTTTCACACAAACAATAAAACTAGATAAAGAAAACCGAGTTAAACGAATGAGATAGAAATATGACTTAGTCATTTATTAGTAAGGGAAAATGATCCAATATTACATATTTGTTAGTGGTAAAAGTATGTGAACTTTTAGGATTAGTAGTTAATTTAAAGGTAAAATAAGAGTCAGGTGTTTTAAATCAATGGGATGAGTGGGAACACTGTATTATTTAAAGTAAAGAGATGTATTAAAGTCCTTTCTTCACAACACATGTTTCTGGAAGCCACCATGGAAAAGGGATGAAGCAAATAAGGAGAACAAGTAAAAACAAACAGGGATTTGAGTAGAGAAAGAAAAATGTATAACATCAAATTTCTAAGCTGTGCCTGTATAAGATTACCTCGGGTTTATACTGAGGCCTCACTGCTATTTGGTTCAGTGTACCTTATTCCCTAACATTATAAGCATGGCATGGTGTGACACTGAAACTGAATTCTAATTTGTGTAAATAGGCAGCGACTCGCATCTGTTTACAATTGTCATGATAAGGAAAGGTAGCCATAACAACCTACCGCCTCCCACTTCCTTTGCAAGCAACAGAGGTACCCTATTTAATTTTATTATTTACCACTGGCACACAACAGATTTGACATGTCCATGCTTGGTCTATATGGTCTCTCATGATAAACGGAATTTAGGCTGACAAACTGGGTATGTTTATTAACAGTTGAGATTAGCTCAGCTAATTAATGATGTAATAGTTAATATGAATCAGTCCCACAAGAATCAAGTAAAAAAATCAAGTAAAATTTCATAAAACTCTGGGGGACATTGGCATGGGCTAGAAAGGTTTGAAAAACATTTTATAAGTGTGTTCTTGTAATTGAACTCTGTTAATGTGTGCGTTTGTGTGCTTGCGTGTGTCCGTCATGTCATAGACTGCATAGATGTCCTCTGTGGGATAAGGATAAGCTTAATAAGCTTCCCTAAGTTATTTTTGATTTTTGATTGGTTTTATTCATCCCCATAGAAGAATTATTTCTATGTATTTAATCCATCCATGCATGAACACCCGAAACAGTGTGCTGCCCCATTGAGGCTCACGGAGAGCAATTAAATAGTGTGCTTACTCAACGGCACTTCAGCCATGACTTGCCTAGGGTGGGAATCAAACCGGTGATATTTTGGTCCCCAGCCCTCTACCCCTAAAAATTATGACAGCTGTAAGGGAAATTTAATGACACCAATTAGTCTATTGCATGTCTTTGGTCTATGGGAGGATACTGGAGCACCTGGAAAGACACCAATTAGCCTCCCACGTGTCTTTTGACTGTGGAAGGATACTGGAGCACTCGGAGGGAACACAGAATGGACCCAGGATTCCTGATGCAGGATGTCCTACCCAGGAATCACACATGGGAACTTCTTGCTGTGAGGAGGCAAAGCTATCCTCTACACCACCCTGCTGCTATGTGTGTATAGGCCAAATCAACAAATCACATTTACCCTTTAGAATAAGCAAAGTTATGAAACTTGTAAATTAGTGACCCTACAAATGTTAATCTAAAATGAGTTTCAAACACGAAACACAAGTATTTTAAAATGTGTTAATGTATGATGTCTGTCAGGTTGATTTATCATTATGTGCAGAATACAAATAAATACTGAGATAGCATTTTTTGTCAATATCACACAGACCTATGTGAAATACTGTATATGTTACATATAAAGTGTAATGCACTAGGATGAAGCCACGTATCAGGCAGAGTCCGCTCATTATCATCAGAAGAGACTTCCAATATTGAAATAAAACATAAAGATGGGATTAAAAGGAAAAAACCTTACCTAACAGCAAATTATATGTGAAACACATCGGAAATATAAAACGCACCTAAACACAGGGAACTAAACCCCATAGTCCATAAGAGAATCCAAACATCTGTAAACTGCAGATCACAAAGCTAAACTCCACAAGCACTATCAAAAAATATGTATTGCCAAGGTGTTTCTGTCTGCAGAACCACTGTTTTCTTGCTAGACCCCAACAACAGTAAAAATCCCCAGATATCATCAGTTTCTTAAAGTGCAAAGCTGCCACATTTATCAAGTTAATCAGCTCTGATACAATATTCGATTCAGTATGATGAACTATTGTGCTGACTCCGAATCCGTACCCAAGTGATTTCAGACATAGTATTTCTTTGTTGATTCTGCTGTCTTAGCCAGTAGAGAGCGTGCATAGATGTGTGTGTGTGTGTGCGTGTGAATGAGTGGTTATTTGGTGGGTTGTTCCAGTTCACTGGTAACACTATTGGGACACTAGAGGACATACTAAACCCCCACAGCAGCTCATCAGTCTCTATTCTCTCTTGTATGTCCACTTCTCTATTCTAATCCTATCTGTCCCTTTCACCTTCATGCTACCCATCCTACTGTTCTCCTTCTATTTCTTTCTTTATTATACCTGGAGCAGCTGTTGTCTACATGCCTAATGAAGACACATGACAGTGTAAATGTGGCTTAGCAAACATATGAGTCTGTATTTTATGGAAGGGATTTGTTATAGGGGTTGTTAGAGGATGGACCTTTGAGGGAATAGTATTAAAATAAAAAATAAAAGCATGCAAGAAGAGTGTGAACAAGTGTTCTCTATGAAAACATTTGCATAACATTTATATAAGTACATAATAGTAGCAACACTTGTAATTATAAAAGGTAACATTATAGTGGAATTTGTGATGTCACAATAAATAACAAGCAATTAATCATGTCATATTTTTTATTTATTTTCTTCTGCTTAAACCACATTACTCCGGTGCCCACCTGAAACAATGGCACAATGGCAGGAACAACCCTAGACAAGCTGCAAGTCCATCATAGGCCACATATACATTCACATACTAAGGGCCACTTTATAGAGACCAATTAACCTAGCATGCATGTCTTTGGAATGCATAAAAAAACCCATGCAAAAATTTGCAGTGTCTTCCCACCAGGGAATCAAACCTAGATCATTCTTGCTGGAAGGCAACAGAACTACCCAGCGTGCCGTACGTAAAATTATTTTGTTTTAGAAAATGTATAGCTATATGTATATCTAACCACCTATTATCGGACAACACATTCATCCATCCATTAATCCATTTACTCATTTGAAATTTCATTCATATATTTATACAGCCATCAATCAAACCTTCTCTATCCATTCATCTATTTTTCTATCCATGCATCCATACTTATTTCCATTCATCCATTCCATTCATCGTTTTTCTTTCAATATATTAATACATCTATTTTTATTTCTTTACATGCATATATTAATTTGTTTATTGATCCATCGATACATTTATTCCAATTATTTATTTAATTATTCATCCAACACTACATCCTTATCCACATATTCATGCACGTATTCATTAATTCAATTATTCAGTCAGCCTTTCATTTATTTACATATCCATTCATTTATCTATCCTTTTATCCACTTTTCCATCACCTTTATCAATGAGTAGATTGAAGAGCGAGGCATTGGTGAAGAAGAATAGGTAGGCAAACATCTGGCACTGGATCTCAGTATGGACCTGATATTGCTGCATCAGATCAGCCGTGGTCTGAAAAATACCCAGAGTCCGATGCACCGCATCCGGCCTGATACACACACTGCACGAACAGACCCGTGAACCTGCTGCTCGCTGACACATGTCAGAGGATGGCTCGCCTCCTAATGGACTGCAATCCAACAATGCTGGCAAAACCACATACAAGGACTGAAGAAAGAACAATCACACAAAAAACAAAACACACACAAACACAAACTGACTAACAAATAAAACACAATATTAATAGACAGGATATGTGAACAATGAAAGAGAAAAAAATAAACATGAGATGCTAATAATCTATAAAATTACACATGTTATCTGGTGTATTGTTCTAATAAAAAATTAAATCACAAATAAAGATTAATTTTAACTCAACCCTATTCCTAAAATGTAAAAAAATGTACAGCATTGTTTTTTCTTTTATTGGTCGACAGCTGCAATTGTTGAATACTTTTGTCCATTTTTCTAATATGACGCATTAGTAATATTTTTCAGTTGTTCAATATATATTTAACAAATATCAATTAAATATTTATTGATGTCATTTGGAATTGATTGCATGGATGTTTTTTCTTCAAATAATAAGAAGCAAGCTCAGCTACAATACAATACGATGTACCACAAGTTTGTGTTTTAGGTCAACTGTTGTTCTGAAAATCCCTGATATATGGCGGTGGTATGATCTGTAGCTAAGATGTACTCAACTGACTCAACTGCCTTGAATGTACATATAATGTAAACGTTACATTTATAATTCAATAGTGCCGGCAAACGTTGAGCTCATTTTTTTTAAATTACCTTTGTAATGTAGTAGACACACTGCTGAAAGGTGTACATGATAACTTCCTCCAGAATAGTCATCACCTCTTCACTGGCTGATATTGTTGCAGAAAGGAGTGATTCTTTCGATCCGGCTAAAAGAGGGAACAAACCACAGCTTGAAATATATTAAATATTAAAAGCATAATGAGCAACATGAGTAAGAAGACTGATAAATTATTAATTTTTACTTTATTTTTCATTTATTATTTATTTATTAAACTATACAGGGGTTAGACAACAGAACTGAAACACTGTCATTTTAGTGTGGGAGGTTTCATGGCTAAATTGGACAAGCCTGGTGGCCAATCTTTATTATTTGCACATTGCACCAGTAAGAGCAGAGTGTAAAGGTTTAATTAGCAGGGTAAGAGCACAGTTTTGCTCAAAATATTGCAATGCACACAA